>JACEFZ010027809.1:245000-324708 GCA_014155875.1 Cepaea nemoralis | reverse complement strand
ATTATTGCTTATGAACAAATAATTGATTGTCAGGAGCAACGATATTAAAATTTATCATCTCATCTCATCTTCTTCCTCTTTATCTTGCGGTGTCGAGGTGAAGCATAAACAGCAGGAAAGTGCCCGTTTATGGGCTTCATGTATTGCGATGGCCATAGACTCTGTTATTCCCTCTGTCCATCATTGACACGGTCGACCCCTACATATGGAGATGCCCATAAACTCTGTTATTCCCTCTGTCCATCATTGACACGGTCGACCCCTATATATGGAGATGCTCATAGACTCTGTTATTCCCTCTGTCCATCGTTGACACGGTCGACCCCTATATATGGAGATGCTCATAGACTCTGTTATTCCCTCTGTCCATCGTTGACACGGTCGACCCCTACATATGGAGATGCTCATAGACTCTGCTATTCCCTCTGTCCATCATTGACACGGTCGACCCCTATATATGGAGATGCTCATAGACTCTGTTATTCCCTCTGTCCATCGTTGACACGGTCGACCCCTACATATGGAGATGCCCATAAACGCTGCTATTCCCTCTGTCCATCATTGACACGGTCGACCCCTATATATGGAGATGCTCATAGACTCTGTTATTCCCTCTGTCCATCATTGACACGGTCGACCCCTATATATGGAGATGCTAATAAACTCTGTTATTCCCTCTGTCAATCATTGACACGGTCGACCCCTACATATGGAGATGCCCATAGACTCGGTTATTCCCTCTGTCCATCATTGACACGGTCGACCCCTACATATGGAGATGCCCATAGACTCGGTTATTCCCTCTGTCCATCATTGACACGGTCGACCCCTATATATGGAGATGCCCATAGACTCTATTATTCCCTCTGTCCCTCATTGACACGGTCGGCCTCTACTCCAGATGTCACTAGAATACTGCAATTATATTGCCCACGTCCTAAGAATAGATCCAGGAACCTTCAGCAGAAGTGTCATCGCGTGGACTACAGTAGGGACGTGAAGAGAGAGAGAAGAGAGAGATAGAGAGAGAGAGAGAGAGAGAGAGAGAGAGAGAGAGAGAGAGAGAGAGAGAGAGAGAGAGAGAGAGAGAGATCACTTGTCTATACAGACGGATCTGTTCTACAGCAGCAGAAGTATTGATTGGCTCTCATAGAAGTAGAAGAAAGAAGGGGGGGGGGACTAGAGTACGCATTGGAAAACATAAATAAACACACATGCATTGTTTGGCAACAACAAGAACAACAACAACAACAAAAACAAAACTTTATTTTGAAAGGGTTAAGATTTGGGCACGCAGGCCCGTCTAACATTCTGTCCTTTTATCACTCTCTTTCATACATTATACCATTCACACATCATTCAAGGCTAACTGAAAACAACAACAATATAAAAGATATGTATAATAAAGGCATG
Organism: Cepaea nemoralis; assembly: GCA_014155875.1. NCBI lineage: Eukaryota > Metazoa > Mollusca > Gastropoda > Stylommatophora > Helicidae > Cepaea > Cepaea nemoralis. The sequence continues at coordinate 323,295 of JACEFZ010027809.1, read as the reverse complement.
TGGAAAAATTAAAAATCAATACTACACGACTCAGTAATAGTAATAACTGGTGTGGCACTTGTTATTAGCTATGTGGAATATACTGGCCTACCAAAAGGGGACTGGCTGTTATACTAGGGTATTATTATTATTATTACTTCAATTATTAAGGGGGAAGGTAATCCGTACTGAGATAGTGTTAAAATGATTTGCGATTATATGTGTAGGGATTGGTGATGTCTTTTATTTCATGTGGAAGATTGCTTCCACAGCTGAGCTGCAGAGTACGTTAAGCTTGTTTTGTATAAGTCTATCCTAGGCTTCGGAACGTGTAATATATTTAATCGTTTACTGTGGCTAGCATTATATTCAAACAGTGGCCAAAGGTAATTTGGGGCATTCCGATGTAGGATTTTGTGAATTAGTTTGGCCTTATTGAAAAGCAGACGTTTGCGGAGTGGCAGTAACTGAAGGTGTTTATGCAGGCTAGGAGTGTAAGTTAAATTTTTGCTATAAATTAAACCCATGGCTCGTTTCTGGAGTGAGTAAAGTCGCGTTGTGCTTGAATTGGAACAACCGTCCCAGATTGTAGAGCAGTAGTCAAAATGTGTCTGTATGCGAGACGTATAGAATATTTTCCTTGTGTCCTCATCAATGAAATTTGTAATTTTGGCGAGTTGGTAGACTTTTTTCGCGTTTGTTTAGTGAGCGCTTGAACGTGAGGATTACAGGTTAGGTTTCTATCAATGATGAGGCCTAATGTTTTGTGCTCAATTACACTTTCTACTGGCATGTTATCGATGTGAAGTTGAAGTGTTCTGTGTGGATTTAGAGTCTGAAGTCTTTGTCTGGTTGTTAATAACATAGATTTTGTTTTAGTGTTGTTAATTTGCATACGGTTCGCATAGCTCCACCTAACTACATTATTTAATTCTTGTTGCAAAGACGACTCCAGCAAATTACTGCTTTCAGCATTTGTATACACTGTACAGTCGTCTGCAAATAGATCGCACGACGACAAAAGATGCAAAGGTAGATCATTAATATATACGGTAACTAATAGAGGGCCAAGAATAGAGCCTTGCGGTACTCCAGTATTGAAGGTAGTGGTTTGGGACAGAGATTTATTGTATGATACTACTTGATTTCTGTTTGACAGAAAAGATGTTATTAGCGTCACAACATTAGGGCCAATTTTCATTGTCTCTAGTTTTTTAATTAAAATGGCATGGTCTATCATATCAAATGCTTTTCTGAAATCGATAAACTCAGCTCCACATAGATTGTTGTTATTTATATTCTGGTGCCAATTTTCTATCATGTTTGTTAGGGCCGTATGGCAAGAATATTTTGGTCGAAATCCTGATTGATTGTCAACTATAAGCTTGTTGGGATCTAAATACTGTAATGTTACCATATGGATGTGTTTTTCTAGTGGTTTAGATAGTGATGATAGTAAAGAAATGGGTCTATAATTGTTCGGGAGACCATTGTCCAATGAACCAGATTTAAGGAGAGGATACACTTTAGCGATTTTGAGAGCTGATGGAAAGTGACCTTTGGTGAGACACTGATTATATACATAGGTTAGTGATACACAGATCACTGGCGCAGCACAGTGGAGAATCCGACTGCTTAGTTTAGTTTAGTTTAGTCGTTGGATCAACATCACGGCACACGGTTAACCCATAAGTGCTTCGTTTTCCTCCTAACTCAAACCTGAGTCTGGAGAAACTTAGTTCAATGCACGAACTCCGTAGCACCGGCGAGGATCCTGAAATACTTTGGGTAGATTTTTAACTCGAAATGTTGCCCGGGCAGCGCCGTTAGACTACTCTTTTTCGATTTCCAACTGCCAAGGGATTTTTTACGTGCGCAACAATACACACGGGCGTCCGATCTCACTACCCAGAGACCAGGGAAAATTTTATTACTGGAAGTCCAGGTGGATTTTTTAAATACATCCCGGTCCTCACCGGGGCCTGAACCCGGGACCTCCAGTACTCGAGGCGGACACCATACCTCGAGACCACTCCCTGATTCCATCTAACCCAGATGAGTTTGTGTTTTTTAGGTTACTGAGGTAAGTGAATACTTCAGTGACTGTCATTAACTGTATGTCAGAAAGGATATCTGGGGGGCATCGCAAAACGATGACAGTAAAGATAAGTTGCAAGGAGAATTTGGTATTGTAGCCTTCAACTGATCTATGTCATTCTGAAAAAAGTTACTGAATTGGTCGCATGAAATAGGATTTGATGGTAATTAATTTGAGAAGTTATACTTGTTTGTCAAGGTGTTAATTGCCTTCCATATATCCTTACTATTTGATTTATCCATTACTAAGTTCTTAAAGTAATTTTTCTTTTCTTTTCGTATGGTATATTGAACTTTGATTACGTTTTGAGAAGAAATTAATTGGAGAACTTGGTGACAACTGGTAAGATCGAGGGGGAGAGAACAAGGAGAAGACAGAGAAGTAAATACCTAGATGGCTTGACCACGTGGCATGGTCGAGACAAGAACACTGAGCTGATTCACGACTCTGGTGATCGTGTGAGATTTCGAAACATGACCGCCCACGCTTACCGGCATGGAACATGATGATGATGATGATGATGATGATGACTCTGGCAGTCCAAGGAATTAGCAACAATAGTCTCAGGAACCACATCTCTGTTGCTGCCACGATCTTACATATTAAAAATAAAAATAGCATTTGTAACTTGATTTCCTATCGCGTAATATACTAGTGACAGCAAGCAAAGTTGATGTGACAACTGTGTCAGAACCAACTGAGATAAGCAAAGATCCCACCGATCACATTGACGAGCACAAAAACATAAAAGAAGATCGAGTCCAGAGTTTCGTGGCTATATAAGCCATCGCCCCAGACCTTCACACGATTCTTGTCATTGTCCGAGAAACCAAATCTGAAACTCATTTTGGCTGAATTATCAGACTTGTCGATCCGTGCAGCTAATGAGTTGTTTCCGATACCGTAGTTGTTAGCAAGGGCTTCCGGAGGCTGATACTGGCTCTTTACGTATTCGATTGTAGACTGCTTATGTGTTAAATGGTTGGGGTTTTGATGGCCGGACAGGTTGGCATGTACTTCTTTTGAATCCCTTGGCATGTGACCCAATTCTGTTGCAAATTTCAAAGACGGGTTGGCATTCTTGACTTTCTGCAAATATTTGTAGCGTCGCAATACATACAGGGAGGCCATAGCTACCAGAATAATCTCACTAGTGACAGCCACGACAACCACGTTGATGGTTGGCAATTGTCGTATGCTTCTGGGCATTTCGTCGTTAATGGTAAAGAGAAACACTGAAGTGGACACGAACATGGATACCACAAATGACATCTTTTCTCCACTTTCAGCAGGGATCCAAAACACGAGCAGGGTCATCAAGGACGTCTGCACGAGCGGGATCAGAAGATTGGCCACGAAAAATGTACTTTGGCGCCTTAAAGTAATTCTCCATCGTAATGTGAACGGTTCGCCCTCGGCGCTATCTATGTTCTGCCATTCTAAGATTTCCCACTCGCCGCTCGTGTGCAGAGACTTGGCCATTTCAAAATCAGCTTCCTTCGATTTTAAAGGGAGCAAGGGGTTTTGGTTTAGTTCTCTGAAGATAATTACGCACGTCTGTTGGTCAAATGGATATCTAAGCATGTCAAGGTCACACTGGACAGTGAACTGGAAAGGAAATTTCATGATGAAAGTCACCCCTCGAGGTGACAGTTTGGGAGTGATCTGCAGGTAGTCTGTCGTGTCCAGATACAAACCATGGCCCGTGGAGGTCGGGAGAACGATAGTTGGGGTCCAAAATCTGGTACTTTTGATTAAAGTGACGTTGATGTTGCCGAACTCCGGTGGGTCCCAACTGAAGGAGTTGTCGTACCACCTGACACTCATGTAGCAGGAGATGGATATGGACTGCTGGACCTCGTCCACAGACAGGATTCTAAAAGGAGTGAATTTGAGGGAAATCCCCGAAGTATTTGCCGGACATTTGTTGTTGATGTTATAGGGAACTAAACGGTAAATGCTGTTATGTTGATTTAGGATGTATGTCCTGAGACGTGTATTAGCGTCTTGATAGGCCTTTACGAGGTCAGGTATTGCAGTAGATCCTGGATTAGAGCTGGCCTGGATTGTTGATTTCGTCTTACTTTTATCTCGCTTATAGCGTTTGTCAGAGCTTTCTGTTGTGCTATTGTTTTGATTACTTCTGTCTGTTGTCGCTTCTTCAACACGAGTCACTGGGATTGTATTTCCTTTAGACTTGTTTTTCTGTTGCTGTGGTTTGTTGTCAGGTTTTGCGTCTGTTATCTTATCTTTGGTGGAACTGTCTTCAAACATGAACACGTTTGACGATTGATTACTTTCTGTGTGGTATTCTTCTACTGTAAAACTATCTTGAGCTTCTGGGTAGAGGCGACTAGAACTATGTCTGGAGACATTGATATTGTCTCTTTGGCCAATTTCCAGATCTACTTCTGTGTACTTGTGCCTGTTCTCCAGTGAACCTTGACCTTGGGCGCCATTGTTCTCGTTTTTCCGGGAAATATTTCTGGGATTGCTGGGAGATGCAACTGTTCTCAAGCGTCTAGCAGATCTGACGTCATCAAACCTCGCGAACAACAAACAAACAACGACAACCGTTCGTGTCAGCATATTCGATGTTATGTCGTGCAATACAATGTTCTCTTTGCTTCCAGGCAACAACAACAAAAAAAAAATAGTCAACTAAGCGTGTTTTATGGCTGTGATAAAAGACACAGGCTATTGTTTTCACTGTTTCATGTATTGTTATAATTTTCGATTTTTCGACGTGAAGATACTAAGCGGTGTTGCTTCTATGCCTATTAAAATTTCTATTTGCAGTGCACGACCTAACTCTGCTGTTTTGTTTCTTCGTCTAGTCAAATTTCTGCTTCCACTGAGACTTAGCAACAGTCTAGTATTGATGTCATTTTCGACTTTCTGGCGCAGTGAAACCCTGCGGTTTTATTTGAGGCGTGTTCAAATATCTGCTTTCACGACGATCTTGCAAGTCTAGTATTGATGTCACGTTTCATTTTCCGATATAGGCAGATACTTTGTGGTCTTGTTTCTTGGAATAGTCAGATTTCTGCTTTCACGACGACCTTGCAACAGTCTAGTATTGATTTCACGTTCAAGTTTCAAATTTGTTGAAATCCAGCGGTATTATTTCTCGGCCTAGTCAAATTTCTGATTGCTGACGACTTTCAATGGCGGCCCTCGCTTATCGGCTGGCACATGATGATGATAAAGTATCGTAACATATCTCAAAACACCAGTTAGACTAGATAGTAAACCCACATTTTAAATGCCAAAATTAATTCCAAAAGAATGCAGAAAATAATGTAAGAATTCCGAGTTACAAAACAGACCGTCTCTAACACTGGATGCTCGTTCTCAACTGCTCTTCTTATTCGGGACAATTTTCCATACTGAAAGAATAGTACCGTGTGATTGGTCGGTTCAGTTAATCAGAAATAGATAAGGAGCAAGAAAAAAATCACGGACTTCGGTTACAAACACATATTTGATTTTCGTGATGCCTGAATTAGATATTGAAGAATCGCAGGATAACAGCCGACCATAGCGTACCAGGGGAGTTGACCAATCACATGTGAAAATGTAATGTTGCATTATCAAATGGCATGTCGGTTGATGGACGAGTGGTGGCCAAGGGGGTTCTCAGACTGGGGGGCCGTCGTGGCAGACTGGTGTAGGTTTATGTGGAGGAGATGTCGCTGGCGAGATCAAACCTAATCAAGGATTCTCTTCTTTCGTATAAGTACGGGGTTTTGTTTGGTTTCTTATATTTTATATGGAGATATACATAACTAAAGTGTATCTTATACATGGAGATATACACAGCTAAAGTGAAGCTTTTACATAGAGATAATACACGAATAAAGTTTATGTTTTACATGGAGATATACATAACAAAAGTGTATCTTTTACACGGAGATATGCACAACTAAAGTGTATCTTTTACATGGAGATATGCACAGCTAAAGTGAAGCTTTTACATAGAGATAATACACGAATAAAGTTTATCTTTTACATGGAGATACACAAACTAAAGTGTATCTTTTACATGGAGATAATACACACACAAAATGTATCTTTTACACGGAGATATACACAACTAAAGTGTATCTTTTACATGGAGATATGCACAGCTAAAGTGAAGCTTTTACATAGAGATAATACACAACTAAAGTGTATCTTTTACATGGAGAGGTACACAACTAAAGTTTATCTTTTACATGGAGATATACACAGCTAAAGTCTATCTTCTACACCGAGATATACATAACTAAAGTTTATCTTCCACGTGGAGATATTCATAACTAAAGATTATCTTTTAGGGGGAGATATATTTGGAAGCAGACCTCCTAGCGCTGATTTTCATACAGTGGTATGAATGCCGGTGGTTCAGAAAGCGAAGGCAAACCACTGAACGTAAACTTTGCGAAGAATTCCCAAACAGCCAAAAAAATTCTGGGGTTGACTGCGACGTTCTGTAATGGATAAGAAACTGACTATTTTTAGTGCAAGGAATCGTGGCTTAGAGGATAATATCACAATCTCCCGTCGAGGCTTCGTAATTAGCTACAGATGATTTCGAAGCATTACCAGTTTGTGTTGATTTCGATAGCATAAAGCGTCGGCCGTTCAAAAACACTGGCAAACTACTGAGTTGATATTGTCTGCTTGTTAATTCGTTCTAGCCGAAGTATATTTTATTTCCAAAGTTGGCCCCGTATGAAGCCACACTTTTGGGAATCACTGTTCTCAACAGATGTAAAATATTTGTTTGGTTAATTTAAAAGCCTTTTGATTTGTTTCTTTCGAGCATTCGCACTTATTTCCTTAAGTGGATCGGACGCTCAATAAATGAATATAGAATTAATGCATCTGCACTGGTGTCATCTTGCCTGTTTTATCAAGCCTCTAATCCGAATTGCTAGTGTTACACGTAACCTAATATGTGTTTTGTTTATTCTTAAGCTTAGAGTAAACATTGAGTGGGCATTCGTTAATGTGTTTTAGCTGCCTTGACAAGACTTGTAGGTCTGCTATTTACTTGCAAAACTCGGGTAATTGCACTACTAGCCAAACCATGGGTGATCTATCTCGATGGGGATACATGAGAGGATGACGCAAATAATATACTGGACTGAGAGACAGAGAATGGGATAGAAGAAAATAACAAATTATTTTGAATAACGAAGACACGACCAATAGATTGCACGACTTTATGCCTGGCATAGTTTGTTGCTGATCTGGAGTACGACAAGGTTGTGTCCTGTCCCCTCTCTTGTTCATAACATATATAGACAACATATGTAAAGAAACCAGCCAAACAGAGACCGCAAGAATACCGCAAAACGAGAACACAGAAGAAGAAGCATCTGAAAATCTAACCATTAGAGAACTCCTATTTGCGGACGACCAGGCACTAATAGCAAAATCAGAAGCTGAATTACAAGCTTACGTTCAGTAGTTTGCCATTGATTTCTGAACGACCGGCATCCGTACCATTTCATTAAAAAAAAAAAAACCAACACAGCTGTGTTTCAAAAGTGGGTATGCGGGATTACGAACTGCGTCTGTAACGCCTTCTCCACGAAACAGGCTGTAATTCAATCATATTTAATCCAATGTTATGATATTCAGAGGTACAATATCCCATTTAATCAAACTCTATGTCACCGTGTCCCACGTTAGGATATTCAGTTTTATAAACAACACTTTTGAACGTTGATTTTTGACATTTTGTATTGATTTATTGCTGACAAAATGGTTTCTCAACACATAATTTCATATGACACAGCAATATTTTAAATGTGAAACTGGAGACTCGGACAAACAGAAAAATTTAACCCAGTGTAATATCTTTCATGTTACAGTACAAAGTTTTTGTAAAAATTGTATGTGATGTTTACGAGTTTCTGTAGTGAACGTTATCAATGTTATTAATCAATTACTAATGACTGGTGCGTATTAAAAATGCACCAGTCACAGTAACCGAAACTAATATTTTGCTGCTTAAGGGGAATCAAATTGTTTTGAACTCTTCCCGTCTGTTAACGGCGTGATGTGTGATTGAGTTTCTTCCCCCACTCTGTCAACCACAAACATCATGTGTAACTAGTTTTCTTCACCCTCTCTCTCAAGCACAAACATCATGATGTGTGACTTACTTTCATCACCCTCTCTCTCTCAACCACAAGCATCACGATGTTTGACTGGCTTTTCATCATCCTCTCACTCAAACACAGACATAATGATGTGTGACTGGCTTTCATCAACCACTCTCTCTCTCTCTCTCGTCCTCTCTCTCTCTCTCTCTCCCCCTCTCTCTCAAGCACAGACATCACGATGTGTGACTGACTTTACCCTCTTAGTCACAACCATCGCATGCTACGTTGTTTAACATGTTACATTTGATCTGAACTTGCTAAAGAAATCTGGCAAACACTTTCGCCACCTCTGCATATGTTTTTTCATTTAACCTCTTTGAAATTAAATCACTCGTGAGTTTCAGTAGTTGCTTTTACTTCTGTTCGCATCTAATTCTATTAGTGACTGTTTACTCTAATTTTAGTTGTGGTTATTGCTAGCTATGAACATTTTACATCAGTAGTAGTAGCTATGTTATCCTGTGATCTAACTTTAGTAGTGGCTACGTCCTCCTGTGATCTAACTTTAGTCATGCCTACGTCATCATGTGATCTGGCTTTAGTAGTGGCTACATCCTCCTGTGCACTAACTAACTTTAGGAGTGGCTTCGCCCTCCTGTGATCTAACTTTAGTAGTGGCTAAGTCTTCATGTGATCTAACTTTAGTGGTGGCCATGTCCTCTTATGATCTAATTTAAGTAGCGGCTACGTTCTCATGTGATCTAACATGAGTAGTGGCTACATCCTCTTGTGATTTAACTTTAGTAGTGGCTACGTTCTCCTGTGATCTAACTTTAGTAATGCCTACGTCATCATGTGATCTGGCTTTAGTAGTGGCTACATCCTCCTGTGGACTAACTAACTTTAGGAGTGGCTTCGCCCTCCTGTGTTTATTATTTAGGAGTGGCTTCGCCCTCCTGTGATCTAACTCTAGGAGTGGCTTCGCCCTCCTGTGATCTAACTTTAGGAGTGGCTTCGCCCTCCTGTGATCTAACTTTAGTAGTGGCTAAGTCTTCATGTGATCTAACTTTAGTGGTGGCTATGTCCTCTTATGATCTAATTTAAGTAGCGGCTACGTTCTCATGTGATCTAACATGAGTAGTGGCTACATCCTCTTGTGATTTAACTTTAGTAGTAACTTTATCCTTCTGTAGACATATAATGTTAGAAATGGCTACAATAAAACACAGATGAGATAGGCGATGAAACACTGGTAAGTTATGTGATAAAACACATGTAAGAAAGATTATAAGAACAAAGAAAGCAAACAATCCGGGGGGGGGGGGGGCTGAGTAGTCTCGAGGTATGGAGGTCCCGGGTTCAAGCCCGGGTATTTTCTCGAGGACTTCTAGTAATAAAAAATGTCCCCTGGTCTCTGGGTGGTGAGATCGGTGTATTGTTGCGCACAAAAATAAAATCGCTTGGCAGTTGGAAATCGAAAAAGAGTAGCCTAACAGCGCTGCCCTGAGTTGAGTTTTTTCCAGAGTCAGGTTTGAGCTAGGAGGAGAACGGAGCACTAATGGGTTGCACCCGTGTGCCGTGATGTTGATCCATCGACTAAACTAAACTAACTAAACTAAACTAGACTAAAGAAAGCAAACAACATTGACTATCAAACAGTACCTATCCGAAAACACCCAGATATCAACATACAAATTCTTCTATTTCCTCTATGGTAGAATTCAGTTTCCTGGACATGCGTACAATATCTTTAGTCATCAACACAAGGTGACCTTGAGTGAGCTATCTGACACGGCTTCTGTTTGTTGTCTTTGGACAATACTGATTGATATCATTGTTTTCGTTCGCTCGCTTTGAGCTATTACCAATATCCCACTAAGCATTTTAGTCCACCTGACCGATGTAGGTGTTGAATCCCCTACCTCGACATCAGCATATCGGAATTTTAGGAGCTAGCCATCGTATCCATTCGGCCATCGTGATCGCATTGATGTAATATTTAATGGAATTTTAAAATATTAATTAACCATAAACTACAATATTAAACTATGTGTTTAATTGATTGAATGCCTATTGACTTCTTTATCCGCGTATTTAAAATTATGTATACTTTCAGAGGTCTCAACGATATTTTATTTTGTATTTCTTCTTCAATTTAGCTCCTTGAAAATTCGGAGAACATTGCTGCTGATCGCTCTATCTGGAGTAGTAAAATATCTGCCTGGCACGACGACTTCGAAAGAATGAAGAGTAGAGGCTCTACTCGAAGATATGCCATATGAAAATCAAAATTTGAGAGACTGCGATTGATCTGTCGTCGACACCTCTCTGCCTTCATTGAAACAGACGCAAAGACTGGTCCACTCAACAAGATTCGATCCCACTGAATCATGTTCCACCCACTCAAGGACTGACAGATGAAAGTATGGTCATCGGCAGCAACGATGGACAAACAAGGTACACATGTCTGATCAGGATTGTGAGCTCCTGTTACTACAAAGTACAATATAAACAGCTCTATGGTTAGAATCACGCCAAGCCCATATTATACCCATACACAAAGCTGTGTTCCAATGCAGAAAATATGAATCTTATTTGTCCTCCTCATTCGTTCCCAGCCGCCTGTTGGCTGCCTTATGTCTGTTTAAAGCTATCTTGAGATATTTGCATTTTCCGAAAGAAACATTCGACTACAGCACGGCGTTTTCCAGGCCGGAGTTTGTGTCCCCACGATCTCACACATCTATACATTCTCTGCCGTGGCTTAGGTTTTTAACCGTGTACGTCTAAACGTTTTCTGATTAGGTGTATTCTTTTTAAAATTAGAAAGTTTGCCAGAGCAGCGATCGCCTGTTGTTACATTTGAAGCTGAAGGATTTATAACATTCACAGCTCAAATGAACTACGATGATTTGACTCTTGCAGGTAGACAAGGCACCCGAGAGTACTAATCAGATATCAGGGGAGAGTACGGCAGCTTCGGGAGTAATCTCCCCAAAACTGCACGTCTCTAGACATGGATTCCTAAACTGCATGCCACTAGAGGTGAAACTCTTGACTGCTGTGTCGGTGTATGTGTATACTAGCCGCTGCGCCACGAGTACTTGAACATTTGAGGATGCGAGATCAGCTACTATGATGTCATTTGGAGTAATATTGTTCAGCGCAACTTCTTTACAATGAGGATATCTTGGTTTAATGTCGAGTCTAAGTGGTGGTTTTCTGGGTTTGTGTTACTGAATTAATGTGATTAGATTATACGCATTTTTTTTATTTGTGTCACTGAATTAGTGTGACTAGGTGATGAATTTCTTAATTTGTGTCACTGAATTAATGTGAAAAATTGACGAACTTCTTGATTTGTTTCACTGAATTAATGTGATTATTTGATAGACTTCTAGACTGTGCCATTGAATTAACGTTATTAGTTGATGAAATTCTTGATTCTGTGATTGAATTAACGTGACTAGTTGATGAACTTCTTGATTAAATCATTCAGTTAACTTGACTAGGCAAGGACCTTCTTGAGTGTGCCATTGAATCAACGTGATTAGTCGAGAAACTTCTTGATTGCATCACTGAATGAAAGTGATTACTTGAGGAACTCCCTACACACTTCATTAAACTAACGTGATTAGTCGAGGAACCTCCTGATTGCATCACTGAATGAACGTGGCTTGTTGAGCAACTTGTTGATTACATCAAAGGATGAATACGACTACTTGAGGAACTTCTTGATTCAATCATCAAATGAGCGTGACTAGTTAAAGAACTGATTGTTTAATTGGCATATTAACCACGTGACATGTCACAGGCGGAAGACACGTTTTCTGACACCGAATCAGTGGAGTTTTTCTTTGAAAGCGAAGACGACGATTCACAAATAGATAATAATGACGTCGATGGAAGTGAGGATGAGCACAAGAAGAGGGTATCATCAAGAAGCAGGTTAGAGGAGTTTACGACCCTGGAGGAGAGGATTAGGAAAATGGTCGAGATGAAAGGAATGAAGCTTTTAGGAGGTGAGTGGATATGTCTTGATTGTTACAATGTGTGTAAAATTATATTTGAGAATGTCTCTAATGTCTGTGTGAATTTGTGATACAGTGAATGCCAGATTCTTTTTCGAGTCTTCTTCGTATAGTCCATGCCGTGTGGCGTTGGTGATCATGTCTGTCCACAGCCTTCTGTCTCGTGTACTGCCAATCGTTTTATAGTCCATGTCGTGTGGTGTTGGTGATCATGTATGTACACAGCCTTCTGTCTCGTGTAATGTCAATCTTCTTATAGTCCATGCCGTGTGGCGTTGGTGATCATGTCTGTCCACAGCCTTCTGTCTCATGTACTGCCAATCATTTCTGACACTAATGTTCCTCCATGCCATGATGCCACACTGTCCAGCATCTTCTCTCCTGCCGTCCCCTCCAACATTCCTGTTGTGATGCCATACTCCAACTTTCCCTTCCTCATCAAATACCCAACTAATTAGGCTTGTCTTCATCTGATGCGAGTAACCAATTATTTTTGTCAGTTATCTTCTTTCAAGATGTCTTCATTATTCTCTTTATGCGCACACTGTGTTCTCTTTATTTCTCTACAAAACCACATCTCCGCAGACTCCACATAATTCCTCACGTCTGTTAATTGTCCATGATTATCTTCAGTACATCAGGATTGGCTAAATAAAGCTCTTAAGAACTCTGATCCTGATCTCGATTAAAAATAAATAATAAAATTTTGTTGCGTATCCCTTACGGGACGTTGCAGTCAACACCAGCATTTTCAGCTGCTGTTGATTTACTAGGCAAGTGTTACGTTCAGTAGTTTGCCATTGCTTTCTGAACGACCGGTCTCTATACCTTTTTCGAAAAAACCAGCGCCGCCGTGTTTCGAACCCGGGTATACGGGCTCACAAACCGCGTTCGCAAGCCCTATAAATTCCAGGACAATTAAACCTAACCTGAGGACCAGCTGATGCCCTGGGAAGTAAATACTCCAGGAATGATATTGACCACAGCATCCGTCTAGAGCCTGGTGGTACCCACGATGTGGGTGGAGCACTATATACACGTTACACCTCAAGGCGTGAAAGAGTGTCGGTTTTCACTGGTTGGTTCCCCACTGACTGCTCCATCTCTCTCTCTCTTTCTCTCTCTCTCTCTCTCTCTCTCTCTCTCTCTCTCTCTCTCTCTCTCTCTCTCTCTCTCTCTCTCTCTCTCTCTCTCTCTGTTCACCGATTATCTGTTTCTCTCTGTCTAATAACGAGAGAAGGACTACATCGTGGCCACTTTATGATTATATAATCGTCGAGGAACAGCCGGGGCAGAAGATCTTCAAGAACATTCACAAATACGAGCCACGGGACAGCAGATCTTCGGTGAATTAATCACCAAAAACCGACAAGTAGAACTAGTAAGCTTCAGTAGAACATTACAACAAGTAGCAAAATGGACGTTTCGACCAAAGCCTTCGTTAGCACACACACAACATACACACACCGATACAACTACATGACAAATTACATGAAAATATACAGGCAAAAGTTAGTCATGTGTTTCCTTGTTGTGGATAGGACGCGTCTGTTGGTGAATACTGCATTCATGATTATAATAATGCGGTTAGATCGGAAATGTGGCTACAGAGGAAAAGCGGGGGTCTTGGGGTTACATGTCAATAACACCATGAATCCACGAATTCCCATAGTAACATGAGAGGAGAACCCCGGGAAGGGGTGGGTGGAGAAGAGGTGACCAGGTGTTCCAAAAGTAAGATTAGGGACGGTTAAAGACTATACCGAAAGCCGACACCCCACATTGTGCCAACGGCTTCGAGCGGAGAAAAGCAATTGGGAGGGTACAGGAATTGCAACCTAAGGACTAACTATCATGGCAGGGCAGACCAGGCCCTAAGTCTTGGTTGGCAGCTGGTCTAGGATCGAAGCTGCGATAGGTGGACAGTTAGAGAATTACTTTGCTGATCCGGCAGCTTCTGCAGCTTGTCTTGTTCCAGATGTGTTGATGTTACCTTTTCTCTGGCAGGCCGAAAGAAGGATCATGCTGCATGGTCAACTCATGGTTTTTATAATTCAGTCCAGGCTTTATTCTATAGAGATGTATTACCCCATCCCATGTCCCAGCCATGGGTTGTTGTTATTTTGCCTTTTTACTGGGGGGGGGGGGGGAGTGTAACAACCTATCATCTGTCAATGCGGCACAGTGACAGTTGTATAGACGGCGAGACCACTAACATGCACATGTGAAAAAAGGGGATAGGGGCACGTAATGGGGAAGTATTTTGGAACCGAAGGCGAGGGTGACATCGGACATCCTGAGTGCACAAATGGTTTTTTTGTGTGTGTGGCGGGGGGGGGGGAATAGCTATGAGCGAATTCTAAAACATCTTCAAGATCATTCTATTATACGAAAATCAGGACAGAAGATCTTTATGAACATTCTATTGTACGAGAATCAGGACAGAAGATCTTTAAGAACATTCTATTGTACGAGAATCAGGACAGGAGATCTTTAAGAACATTCTATTGTACGAGAATCAGGACAGGAGGTCTTAAAGAACATTTCATATTACGAGAATCAGGACAGAAGATCTTCAAAAACATTTTATTGTACGAGAATCAGGACAGAAGATCTTTAAGAACATTCTATTGTACCAAAGCCGGGACAGAAGGCCTTCATGAACGTTATATTGTACTTGAGCTCGGGTTGAAGATCTTAAAGAAGTTCTATTGATCGAGAGACGGAACAGAAGATCTTCAAGGACATTCTCCTGTACGAGAGCCGGGACAGAAGATCATCAAGAACATTTTATTTTACGAGAACCAGGACATAAGATCTCTAAGAACGTTCTATTGTACCAGAGCCGGGACAGAAGATCGTCAAGAATATTCTATTGTACCAGAACCGGGGCAGAAGACCTTCAAGAACATTCTGTTGTACGAGAGCCGTAAAAGAAGATCTTCAAGAAAATTTTATTGCAGGAGAAGAAGGACAGAAGATCTTCAAGAACTTTCTATTGTACGAGAGCCGGGACAGGAAATCTTCAAGATCATTCTATTGTACGAGAGCCAGAAAAGGAGATCTTCAAGAACATTCTATTGTACGAGAGCCGGGACAGGAGATCTTCAAGATCATTCTATTGTACGAGAGCCAGAAAAGGAGATCTTCAAGATCATTCTATTGTACGAGAGCCAGAAAAGGAGATCTTCAAGATCATTCTATTGTACGAGAGCCAGAAAAGAAGATCTTCAAGAACATTCTATTGTAGGAGAGACGGGGCAGAAGATTTACAAGAACAATCTATTGTACGAGAGCCGGGACAGGAGATCTCCAAGAACATTCTATTGTTCGAGAGCGAGGACAGAAGATCTTCAAGAACATTCTATTGTACTAGAGCCGGGGCAGTAGATATTTGAGAAGGTTCTTTTGTACGGGAGCCGGGATAACGATCTTCAGGAACATTCTATTTGTAGGAGAAATGGGGCAGACGATTTATAAGAACAATCTATTTTACAAGAGCTGAGATAGAAGAACTTTAAGAACATTCTATTGCTACGAGAGCCAGGATAGAAGATATTCAAGAACATTTTATTGCAGGAGAGACGGGGCAGACGGTCTTCAAGAACATTCTATTGTACGAGAGCCGGGACAGAAAATCTTCAAGAGCATTCTATTGTACGAGAGCCGGGATAGAAGATATTCAAGAGCATTTTATTGTAGGAGGGATGGTACGGAAGATCTTCAAGAACATTCTATTGTATGAGAGCCGGGGAAGAAGATCTTAGAGAAGATTATATTGTACGAGAGCCGGGAAAGAAAATCTTCAAGAACATTCTTCTGTACGAGAGGCCGGGACAAAAGATATCCATGAAGGTCCTCCTGTAGGAAGGGTTGAAGCCGTAGTAGACAAACAGATTCATGGAGGCATTGATCATGTTCACAAGGAACGTCAGATGTAGGATTATCAGAAATATGCTCTCCGATTTGGGGTCTGCATTCAGGACCTGGAACCGAACTCATGCCATACATGGAGCAGAGCCGTTCAGAGTTGCACGCTATTGCTAGTATAGTCAGTGCTAGAATTGTCTTTACAACGTTCAAGTTTTTATTGCTTATATTTGAGGCGTTATCCTTTGGATGGTTTGTGTGCCGGCTTGGTTGCTGTACTGATGGTTAAATACTCGCAATGCAGTAGAGACGGAGGTTGGCATGAGCTTTCAGCAAGAGATTGCGTCCTTTCTTGTTTGCGGAATTTAGAAGATCGGATTAGCCCTGTAATCATAACTACCGCGCTGACAACAATAATGATTTGGTAAGCTGTATCCACACCGATATGGACGATGTAATTAAGATAGGAGAGGGCGTTCGCTCGGTCGGCAGTAGTCCATAATGCAACAATTGATTTGTTTGTTGATAGATCAAATTTTAGATACACACCGCACGTTTTGAAATGAGGCGTGAATGCTGCGACAGTAAATGTGTAAATGACGGAATATGATAATTAACGAGAGTTTCACAGTAAACACGTTTTTAAATGTCATTGGCATGGCAACGCAGAGACAACGTTGCATGGAGATGAACGCTGTGATGCCTTCAGAAATATCGTAGAACATTCCAGCTGGGTAAATGGCCATGACATCCAAGGCAACGGGTTCGATGAAGGTCTGTTTGTTGACATAGTTGTGACTGTACAGCAAACTAAATACCAGAAGCGTGAAACAGCAGCAGAAGTCTGAAACCCCCAAAGCAAACAAACAAAGTGTGATGCATTCTCTGCGGCCTTGTTTGGAGAAGATAATGAAGTTAATAATATTTGACATGCATCCGAAGATACCCATTACTACGAACACAACGGAAATAAGGTAGTGGTTTGCTAGTAAGAGCATTTGGATGCTTTTGCCATCAAATTCTGTATGAGTTATATTCAATTTTATCATGTTTCCTTGAAGAAATTAATTGTTTGTGGTGTATTTTTCTTGAGCTGTAAATGGATTATGTAGAATTGTGTATATTGTGAGAATACCTAAACTGAAATTCAGCTTACAAACTATCTATCGCAAAATCAGATCAACACTTTGCATGTCCTTTGCAGAAAATTGCCAACAACCCTAACACCAGGTTGATTTTACAAGCAATTTCTATGTTCAGTAGTTTGCCATTTATGTCTGAACGAGAAGTCAACAATGGCATCGAAACTGGCACATGTAAGAAACGATCCCGCTACTTGTCATCAGCGTAATTTCCATGCCTTTACAATGCATTTCTTTTATATTGTTGTTGTTCTCTGTTAGCCTCGAGTGATGTATGCACGAAAGAGAGTGATAGAAGGGCAGAATGTTAGACGGGCCTGCGTGCCCAGTGCTTAACGCTTTGAAAATAAAGTGTGTTCTGTCATTCGTTTGTCCCGGAAACGAAATTCAAGTACTGTCCGTAAATTATGCGTTCTAGTGTGGGTCATGTAGAGACAGAGCTGCGAGTTGTTCCGGAACGCCAGGGGACAGTAACATTGTATGAAAAATATATTTAGAGGTATTGTTCCGCTCCTTTGTCTGTTGTTAAAGCTACGGATCCGGTTTCAAAGAGAAAACTGTCTTTAACTATGCCATGAACTGTCACTGCCTGGAGATAAGGCAAGTATCATTATAATCCAAGAACTTAACAGCTTGTGACTGCGGTGATTCTATGAAGTAACAACTCCACGTAATTATTTTATCCTGTGTAACAATTCTAGTTGATGTGATGTAATTTCCTTACTTTTGTATCTTTGGAAAAATATAACTGGATAAAAATAACATGTTTATTATCACGTAAAATATCCACAATTTATATTGAATTCATGAGAGGTATAATTAGTTGTAGTAGTTCGTTATGTCAGCTTTATTGATTACGGTCGTATGTTGCTACATGCAGTTATTAAGTGCCGAATGTCAACCCCGCCCCTCCCCTTTCCCTTCGTCTGAACTGGCGTTTTGACGTGTCAAGTCCTGATGTGTAGTTACAGTCAAGCCAAGATTATAGTGCACGCTTTTTAAACTTGAAGACATAGGAGAGGAAAGCTTAGAAAGAGAGATTCATGGTCTGAAGGGGAAAGCTTGAAGTCGCCGCGGCTGAGGGGTTAACGCACTATGGCGGCCCCTGAAGCAGTTTAGTCTCACACGCCGGTCAGTTAGACTAAACTGTTGACTTCTCGCTCTTGGCTAGGGGACGTAAATTACAAGTACCCCAGCAGTCGGAGTAGGTTTGGTAAATGGCGAGGGACACTAGTAATAGGGAAAGCTTATCCACATGCAAATATTAGTTCAATGCACTCCCTAGTAGTGACAACTGTTAGTAGTAGTCGTAGCACGTATGTAAAATACGCTCAAGTTTTAAGCGAGCGAGCGAACAAAGGGCGAAAGTTTGTGGGAAAAAGTGTTAAGGTTTTGAACCACGAGTTTATGACAGAAATATCACGTTACTAAAGAACAGATGATGAAATAAATATCACGTTTTGAAAGCAAAAACTTATGAAAGAAGGAACAGAAAAGTTACTTGTATTACTTGAAAGGCGTCTCAATTATCCCCAGCATTTATTGGCCCTTATTGATTAAATGCCGGCTTCCTGGCCTAGAGATTAGCGACCTTTCTCCGTAATCTCGTATACTCTCGTAAGTAACGTGACGACGGTGAGAATCAGCAGTGGTTCGAATCGCGTTGGTAACTTACGGGGTATGTGAGCCGGCCGCTCAGAAAGCAATGGCAAACTACTGAGCGTAATCTTGCCAAGAAATCAACAATCAGCTGAAAGATGCTGATATTGACAGCGATGTCCTGTAAAGGATATGGAAAAAACAACAACATTTATTGATTAAATAGGCTAAGTTATTTCAGTAACATGCCATTGCTTTATACAAGGAAGCTTATTTATCCTTTTGATGAAGAAATAAATTTCATGTTTTGAAATCGGAAGATTATGGAAGAAATGTCAATTTAACATGTAGTCGCATATACTAGTGTGAAATCTTATATAATTGGCATGTGTTAATTCATCGGTCATGATCCATTTTATTACATCACAAGGCAAGTGCATCTACGGAAGCCGTGTCAGACGACTCGTTAAAGTAAACTTTGATTTCACGGCTTAAAGTAAACTTTATTTCATGGCTAAAGTGTAAATTTTATTTTTACGTCTGAGAAGCAAAACTTTGTTTTCATATGTAAAATGTAAACTTTGTTTTCAAGGCTAAAATATCAACATTGTTTACATGGCTAAGAAGTAAACTTTGCTTTCAAGGCTAAAATGCCAACTTTCTTTACATGGCTACAAGTACACTTTGTTTTCAAGGCTAAAATCTAAACTTTGTTTTCACGTCTAAAAAATTAACGTTTGCTTTCACAACTGAAAATTAAACTTTCTTTCCTTGACTAAACACATATTAAGCACGTTAAAGAAACAGACATGAAATTCCAACGATACTTAAACATCATAATCATAATCATTATCCTTCGATAGTTTTCCTATCTGATAAATGTTCATGTCTAGAGTGTCTTTGCTGTCCTGCACTCATAGACACTTCCTCAACCACCGCCTCGTCGCCCAGTAATCAGACCTTCCAATGATATTGTGACTAAACCCCAGTAACGTTTGACGTGGTCAAGGTTTGTCAGTTTCCGGCACTTGAAGCAATTCAAGATTCAGTGTTATCCCACGTTGAGAGCCTGTAGAGTGTTTGCAGCTCTCTTCTTCTTGTACCACAAGTATTCTGAGAATTTATTCTGTAACATTGAAACGAACGGATATGCTGCAGCCAGTGTTATTCTGATCACCATCGAGGAAGTTCGAGGAGTAACCTCTAGATTAGAAGGCAAGGTTGAGGGCAAGCGAGAAAGATGTAGACAACTATACAAGTGGGAGGATAACATCAATAGATGGACGAACATCAGCCTGACAGAATGTACAGTCAAGGCGAGAGACAGACAGTGTTGTAGATCCATTGCAGCCAACCTTCATTGTGGAGACGGCACCTGATTGGTTGATTGATTGATTTATATGCCCAGGTTATCATGCTTATTGTTTGGAGGCGTTGGTCGCCATGTTTGCCCACAGCCTCCTGCACAGTTTTGTCATTGAGATGAATGGTTTTCTCAATGAAGAGATGGCAATATGCGTTTTATGTTATAGCTATCCTTTATGTTATAATTGTCTTCTATGTTATAATTGTGTTATATGTTATAATTGTCTTCTATATTATAAATATGCTCTATGTGATAATTGGATTCAATGTTATATTTGGGTTCCATCTTAAAATTGCGTTCTATAAAGGTTGGAGCGCATACAGAATGTGGCTATGCGGGTGATCTTGGGGTGCACAAAGGACACACCAATTATATGCATGAGGCATATCCTGGCGCTACCAACAATGGCGGATAGGCATGGGGTCATTCCGGGTAAATGGTACCTGAAAGTTGCTGCAGATAGAGATCACCCCCCGCATGAGGCCTTGGATATGGTTAAGGGTCAGAGACTGAGACGAGGTAGGTCCAGGATGGCACAGGCAGAAATATCTATACGCCAGGTGTGTGATGTAGAGACCATCAGTCGCAAAAAAGAGTGGGTTAAAGTACCGGAAGACATGACGGACTGGCACAATGCCATAGTAACGATGGGTCGTGTGTGCACGGAATGGACAGCAGGCAAAACAGAGTTAGAGGTGCAACAACTGATCCAGAGTAACACATATCAAGGTGACACAGTGATCTACATCGATGGGTCAGTGGTGAGAAACAGACGTAGTGGTTGGGGCTTCATCGCGAAGGCTAACGGACGATACTTGGAAAAAGAGAGTCTGGCATATGAGACTACGACCTCAAGCATGAGAATGGAGGTGGAGGCAGTAACAGCGGCATCCCATTGGCTGGAGGAGACCACTGCAATACACGTTGTATTCATTACGGACTCAAGGAATGTGCTTAGTAAGGTTGAGAAAGGAGTGATCGTGTGGAATCGCTTTCCTCGCTTCAGAGATCACAAATTGTGAGAATTGAATGTATTCTTTGCCCTGACCATTCAGGAATGCGGGTATGGGGGTGAACAGGCAGATAGGCTGGCAAGGAATGCACATCTTGGTGATCAATTACCTATGGACAAGGGAGAGGTGATCGAGCGCCTGTGGGACCAGATGGAGAAACAGATTGAGAACCGGCATGTGGAAAGAATGATATTACGGGGAATCGGCAGGGATTCTGGAAGAATCTTAAACTGAGAGGGAAGACCTGGAGAGCATTCAATCAGATAGCAGTGGGAACGATTAGTAGTATGACTCTTCTCTGGCTGTTGAACGAGATAACGGAGCGTGTATGGGAATGTCCTGAGTGCAGTGATGTCGGTTCTTAGCTCAACTCAACTCAAATCATTGGGTTCTACGTTATTATTTTATTCTGTTACGACTGGGTTCTATGTTATTATTTTATTCTGTTACGACTGGGTTCTATGTTATTATTTTATTCTGTTACGACTGGGTTCTGTTATCACCGTGTCTGTTATAATATTGCTCTATCTTATAACCGTGTTCTGTGTTGTAACTGTGTTCTGTTATAAGTGTGCTATATTTTATAATTGTGTTCTATATTATAAGTGTCTTCTATGTTATAATTTTGCCCTTTGTTATAATTGTGCTGTAGCGGCTGGTCGGGAGAGCCGGGTTCGAATCCTCGGTAAGGTGCGGATTTTGTTTTCTGTCCGGGGCAAAAGGAAAACCTTAACCCTTTGCTGAAACAAGAAACCATTTCTGGTGAAATGACTGAAAAGTACAAAGCCCAATTAGATGCATTGATTGAATAATTTGGATGTAGATTCCAAGATTTCAAGAACTCATAGCCACAGTTCAATATTCTCAGTTCACCTTTTAGTGCAGAAGCTGATACAACCACAGAGGACGTACAGTTGGAGCTGCTTGACTTACAAGCAGATCATGACCTGAAAGAGAAATTCAAGACAGATGGTTTGCTGGATTTCTATGGATCTTTATCACAAGAATCATTTCCCAACTTCAAAAACTTTGCAGCTAAACTTTTATCATTGTTTGGATCAACATACATTTGCTCACAAGCATTCTCTTGCTTGAAGATCAACAAATCTAAGAATAGGTCTTTATTGTCGGACTGCAACTTGCATGCTGTCATGCGAATTTCAACAAGTAAACTTGCTCCAGATTTCAAGAATATTGTCAAAAAGTGCAAGCAGTTACATACATCTCATTAGAAATCAACAATTATAATGAAAGTGTAATCGTTTTGTGTCTAAATTAAAGCCATTGATAGATAATAAAGAATATTTGTTATAATAACAAGTTGTAAAATCTTGTTAACAAATTAGTAAAAGTTTTTGTTTATATTGTCAAATATAATGTATAAGTGTATAAGTAAAATAAAATTGCAATAATTAGTTATTTATACTGTTTAATAACCTATAAATAATTAATAATTACTTATTGTGATAGGTTGCTGTAAACAAAATGTACATTATATAAATATATGCGGCCCGCCAATAGCTTTACATTTGTCAATGTGGCCCTCCGCACAAAAAGTTTGCCCACCCCTGCCATTCGCGATCCGTCTCCTCGTTCGATAGCCAGTGAAGGGTCACACTACTAATCGTTCCCACCGCTATCTCATTGAAAGTTCTCTAGGTCTTCCCTCTCAGTTTAGAGATTCTACCAGAACTTCTGCCTATTCCCCGCAATCTTATTCTTTCCACATACGGGTTCTCAATCTGTCTCTCCCCCCCCCCCCCCCCCCCCCATCTTCTCCACCTGGTCCCACAGGCTCACGACAACCTCCCCTTTGTCCATAAGTAAATCCCTGTTAGCCTATCATCCTGTTAATTCCCCCGCACTCCCGTATGGAGACGGCACCAAAAAAAATCCCTACAAATCTCACAATCTGTGACCTCTGAAGCGAAGTGAGCCATTCCACACGAAACATTCCTTTCTCTTCCTTACTAAGCATACTCCTTGAGTCCGTAATGAAGACAATGTGTGTTGTTTGGTCTCCTCTGACCAACGGAATGCCGCTGTGACTGCTTCCACCTCCATGTTACAGCATTGCTAGCGGTTGACGTTGTCAGAAAATATTTCTTCACACTGTAAAAGATCAAACGGCCCGGAGGAGATCGCCATGGCTGAATGAATAAGAGCAATTGTTCTTAAACATCCGATGTGCTGATGTCGAGATAGCGGGTTCAACCCCAACACCAGTTAGTTGGACTAATATGTTGACTTCTCGTCCGTGTCTTGGGGACTTAAATTACAAGCACCCCTGAAGTGGCAGTGGGTTCACCTGATGGCGAGGGACACTGATAGTAGGGAAAGCTAATTCATGCACAAACATCAGTCCAGTGTATTAAAAGTAGTCGCATGTGTATGGACTACGGTTGAGTTCAAGGCGAGAGAATGCAAACCGTAAACAATCATAATAAACGGCCTCGGGGAAGACAGTGCGAGAACCCCTGTCTGAACCAAAGACCCTCTGCCAGGGAAGACAGTGTGAGAACCCCTGTCTGAACCAAAGATCCTCTGCCAGGGGAGACAGTGTGAGAACCCCTGTCTGAACCAAAGATCTTCTGCAACACGACACTGGATTGTCAGGAGATCTTATGAAGACTGTGTCACAGGAAGATCACATAGGATTACTGGCAGGGTTTGTGACAGGCAGCCAACCTTTGATCGCTTACTAGCAAGTGCATTTATAGGACACAGTTATGTACTCATTTTATCATGGCGGTTGTTGTTGCAGTAGTAGTACAGTCGGCGTTGTTGTTAATTATTAGGAAATACCAACAACACAGAAGTAGACGTAAGCTTTACTAACATACGATCACTAGTAGCAAGATGGACGTTGCGGCAAAGCATTCGTCAGCACACACACACACACACACATCTGTAGAACAACAATAAAACACTTACATATATATATATATATATATATATATATATATATATATATATATATATATATATATATATATATATATAGGTTGGGAGTCTCTGTGGCGAAGTGGTCAAGTCGTTTCCCTCGCTCTCCGAAGGTTGTGGGTTCTATTCCGGGCTCCGTCTTTCAGTTCACGAGTGCATTTTTCTCGGAGACTCCTGGGGGTCGTCGCTGGAGCTACGGAATTGTGTGCTTTGTGCGATGCTTTAGGCAGCCCGCCCTACGGAAAGAGACCCATCCATATGGGATAAAACAAAGGGCAATGGAGTCGACCCTCTCGACTTTTAAGACTTTCTTTTATATATTTGTTACGGATCTGTTTCCTTGTTGTGGAGTGGACACCTGTCTAATGGAATCCACGTGTATGATTATAACAAAGCGGCTGGACCAGAAATATGGCTGTGATGTGAAAGCCCGGGTTAAAGGGCTAAAGCCAATAACGCCTGGAGCACACGGACTTGCATTGCAACGTGAGAGGAGAACATTGGGTGGGGTGGGGGTGGGTGGGGGTAAGGTAAGGCGTCCACTTGAGCGAACAGTAAAATAGGGAAAAGGTGTAGACTGGGGGAGGGGGCACACGACCATTAATTCCATTGCCAACTATGAGGACCCGGTATTCACAGTTTGTGTCATTTTCTGTGTATTTATTCTGTGTCTTCATTCTGTGTCTTCATTCTGTGTCGTCTTCATTCTGTGTCTTCATTCTGTGTCTTCATTCTGTGTCTTCATTCTGTGTCGTCTTCATTCTGTGTCTTCATTCTGTGTCGTCTTCATTCTGTGTCTTCATTCTGTGTCTTCATTCTGTGTCGTCTTCATTCTGTGTCTTCATTCTGTGTCGTCTTCATTCTGTGTCGTCTTCATTCTGTGTCGTCTTCATTCTGTGTCCTCATTCACAAGGGTCTAAGGATTCTGATTTCTAGGAGACAAAGCCACTAGAAGGTCGTTAACATTTGGAACTTGTAGTCTAATACAGCGGCTCTCAGCCTTTTTTGGCCCTGACCCCATCACCATATGTTCAGAGTGGCATTTCCCTCCTTCCCTATCCCCTCCCTATAAATTCCCCCATGCTCTACACAGTATACGTAAAATGGAAGCTAACTTTGATAGCACATACTAGAACAAGTGTTGACGTCTACATAAAAACGTGATTTCCGTGTCTACTTACGTTATAAAATGAATTTCAGAAAGGCGAGAAATACAGAACCGTAAAGTATTGAGGGAAAATCAATATCAAGTAATCGGTTCTTGCATTAACGCGATCTTGAAATAATCTTAATTCTCCTCCCCTCTTGGAAACTCTAAAATCCCCCCCCCCCCCCCCCACTTACACACACCGGTTTAGAACCACTGGTCTAATATTTAGAGAGCCATTTAATCAGAGACCAAAGGGCTCACTTGCCAGCCAGCAAACTGAAACGCTGACCATCTCAACTGTAGAACCCGTTGACGCCACTACGACAGTTCATAAATACATTTACCTGCATTGTTTGTCGCTAATAGAAGTAGAACAATGAACTAGAGACTAGAGGACACGCCATATAACATAAATAATCATTCATGTTGCGAATTCGTTTGACTGCGAAAGTAACTAACAGTGGGGGATGAGTGGTCTCGAGGTATGGTGTCCGCCTCGAGTGCTGGAGGTCCCGGGTTCAGGCCCCGGTGAGGACCGGGATTTATTTAAAAAATCGACCTGGACTTCCTGTAACAAAATTTCCCCTGGTCTCTGGGTAGTGAGATGGACGCCCGTGTGTATTGTTGCGCACGTAAAACATCCCTTGGCAGATAGAAATCGAAAAAGAGTAGCCTAACGGCGCTACCCTGGCAAAATTTCGAGTTAATAATCTACCCAAATATTTCAGGATCCTCGCCGATGCAACGCAGTTCGTGCATTGAGCTGAGTTTCTCCAGACTCCGGTTTGAGTTAGGAGGAAAATGGAGCACTTATGGGTTAAACCGTGTGCCGTGATGTTGATCCAACGACTAAATTAAACTAAACTAGTAACTAACAACGAATGCCCGAAAGAAGCTAATGAAACTAGAACATTACATAACACAATAAGAAAAAGGCAAACAACTTTTTTTGTGGTCATGTGATGAGAAGAGAGGCATTGGAGAACATCGGGATGGATTGCGACGGTGGCATGGAGGAATATCAACGGTAGAATTAATCCAAAAAACCAAAGACCGAGATCTGTGGAGAGTCATGAACGCCTAAGCCAGTCGGCATGGCACTTGATGATGATGATTTATTGTTTGACGCTCATAGAAGCAGAAGAAAGAAGTAGAGACTAGAGGACACACTTGAAAACATAACAATTGACAGCTATAGCCACTCGACCGGGGTTCGAGCCTTTCACCTCCAAATGTCGACAGTGGCTCGTTGCAGGAACAAGTGTACTTCGTAGCATGACCAACTAGACTAGTGGTTCTCAACCGGTGGGGAATTCCCCCCCCCCCCAGGGGGGGGGAATTTTAGGGTTTCCAGGGGGGGGGGGTGATTAAGATTATTTCAAGATCGCATTAATACAAGAACCGATTACTTGATATTGTTTTTCCCTTCATACTGTACAGTTCTGTAGTCTCACCCTTCTACAATTCAATTTATAAAGTAAGTAGACCCATAAATCATGTTTTATGTGGACGTCTAGACTTGTTTTAGTCTGTACTTTTAAATTTAGCTTCCATTATTACGTATACTGTGTAGGGGCGGGGCGGGATTTTTAGGTAGGAAATACGGAAAGGGGGGGGATGACGTTCTGAAAATATGGTGAAGGGGGGAATGACGTTCTGAAAATATGGTGAAGGGGGGCACGGGCCAAATTTGTAGGTAGGAAATACGAGAGGAGGGGGGGGGGATGAAGTTCTGAAAATATGGTCATGGGGGGGGGGGGGGGCATGGGCCAAAAAAGTTGAAAGCCACTGAACTAGACAGTCCACCAACTAAACAGTCCACCAATTAGACAGTCAACCAACTAGACAGTCCACCAACTAGATAGGCCAACCTTGGTTCGTCATTAACACAGAATTATCCAAAGTTTCGTATATTCAACACTGCTATATGGCGCGGAAGCCTGGGCAAAGTACATGCTATTAGAAGTCGAATAGAAGCCCTGAAGATGTGGATATACATAAAAATATATTGTATTTCATGTAAACGACAACAATCAAATACAGTTTTTTCTAGAAAAACTGGGAATGAAAAGAGAGTTGATGTAAGAAATAAAAAAGAAGCAAGTGAAATATATCAGACACATTAAAAGACATAAATAACACACTCATAAAATCGATATTCTGATTTTCTTCAGGAACAACACAAACTGATGTAAAGAAAAACAAAATGACATATGAGACTAACAATAGCAATAAGAGGGGCAGCAACGTTTGAATTTCGATCCTTATTAGGCCATTGCACATCATCCGCATACAGGAAGACTGCGCAGGAATTCAGGTATTAAGGTGCCAAATATGAAAATATGAGGCCACAAATGAGGAGAAAGATCTAGATATACAGATGGATGTCAGCAAAAGTAAACGGCAGTTAGAAAAAATAAATGATTCCCGCTGGATCGATGCATCTCAAAGAGCTGTTTAAATGCCTCTCGGTTTTGAGTCTGATCAAGCTAATGGAGTAACATGACCGCAATGCTTTGACATATTGTGACGAGGAGAATCAACATGGCGTTATTTCTCTTGTCTGTAACAAGTTCATGATGATAGGTGTACCGATAATCCGGTTCACAAATATCCGTTGCTGTAGTTATGTTGTGATGTCTTCAACACAAACCCGGTGTCTATTCACATTTGTAAACCATATTGATTTCGCATTAATTCAGTCTGTTTGGTAAACGCTTAGACATACTGTACATGTCTGTGGGCGCCCGGTGCATTTATTGTGCACACAAGAATAGAACGGAAGAAGTGGATTTAACTGTTGTGGCATTTCATAAAACGATTCTAAAAGTCTCAATTTAATAACGCGATATCAATAGTTAATAGCATGTTTATACCAGTTAACAACGCGGGTACTAACAGTTAATAATGTTATTTTACTGCTACCACGTGATCTTAATTGTTTAACAGTGTGATTCTAAAAAGTTAGCGACACGAATTTTTAAAACCTTAAAGTTATTTTATTATAACACAATGATTTCAAGTTATCAGCGTGATTAAAACGAGTTAATCAATAATGTAATTCCAATAGCTAGTAATGTGATTCCAATAGCTTTAAGGTGATTTTCAATATGAACAGTGTGATTCCAGTATCTAGTAATGTAATTCCTATAGTTAATAGCATAATTCCAACATGTATTGATTGTAGGGGGCTCACGGAGCGTGCTGAGTAGGGTGAAGACAAGCATCCTTAGTGCACAGTGGCATGCGTCTATGTAAATATCTAAGAAAGGGGGCATCCGTTGGATCTTTCCCCAGGGCTTGCTGGTGTGTTGGGACACGAGCAGGCGGACAGACTGGCTGGGTGTGCACCTTTAGGTTGGTTATTGGAGTTCGATCAGGCAGATGTAGTCAGGGCTGTTGGAATCGTGTGAATATTATGAAAGAACGAATAAATAAGTATCTGAGTATTATGGAAGAACGGATAAATTAGCATGTGCATGTTATGGAAGAACGGATAAATTAGCATTTGAATATTGTGGACGAACGGATAAATGAGCATGTGAATATTATGGAAGAACGGATAAATCAGTATGTATGATGCGGTAGTGAGTGGTTGCATAAATTCCGACAGTTAAAAAGGAAATTTTAACAGTTGAGTGCGCGATTCCAACAATACTGTGTGAAACTGATAGTTTATATCTGGCAATATCCTACTCCTGCATGTCTTACATTTAAAAACATGTTTCTAATTTGTAGTTAATAACTCGATTGTATTTTGCATTCGTGGCGTGACTGTGAAAGTGTGGCGGTTAGTGGCGTGACTCAATGGTTAAAGTGATTCCAGTGGTTAAATTGTGGTTATGTCAGTTAAGTGACAAATGTTATTAAGATGTAAGGGTACTAAGGGCGAAATGATCGACTTCATAGCAGAGGGTTTAATTAATCTCATAATAGGTATTTTATCTTACATAAAGATATTTTATCCCATATATAGGTATTTCATCACATATACAGGTATTTCATTCCATATATAGGTATTTTATTGCATACATAGGTCTGTTATCCAAAATCAAAAATGATGTTTCAAAGCCATAAACACATGATTCTACAGTGTAATAAGTGTGGTTCAAACTGATAATAGTATTGGATGATAAATTCCAACATTAAATGATAGTATCTCTATGTGGAAACATTATTCATGAACGCGCGGGTTCGATGTCAGGGCTCGTCGCTTGTCAAAGTGAGATAAAGACTGACCACTTATTCTTTCTTGCCCTCCGGCTTATAAGACACGATGGCGCTATCACGCTACAGACCCATGGCAAGAAGCTGCTGCGGGACAAATTAATGTATTATTTTAGATACAAATATGATTCTAACTCACACAGTATCTGTTAGTCTAAAAGTCCATTGATTAAGTGTCATGGGATGATCCATCGTCTTAAGTGACTTTCGTATCTGCCATGGGCTTACATATCGCCGAAATGTTTTCCTGCGTTATAATTCAACACGTCTACTATCATATTAAGAAAAATTGTACTCATAACTTGACACACCCCTTCTTCCCATTTCCCACCATCCAAGTTTGTTTGGACCAAACTTACTTTTTGTTATGCTTTGAATCCGTTAAGGCTGAAGGATAAGGTCTAATTGGGTATGTTCGCGTGTCTACTACACTGGAGTTAAACACACCGCATAGACATGGTATTTGTGTCTTCATCGAGGATTTGACATTTGTGTGTCATCAGCGCCAACAGCATAGCGAGCGAGCAGCTGGAGTTCGATGCAACAGGGACGCTTGCTTCCACTGCAATGGATCCACCTGGTTAGTACTGCGGTCTTATTCTCTTGTATTCCCTCTGGTTATTACGGTGAAAGTTTTGGATAATGAAGTGCCCGAAACATGAGGAGGAGCCATTACTATCCTGAATCACTAATCCCCTCCAGTTCCTGTGTGCTATGCCCCATTACTAATCCTGAACCTAATCCCTGCCTGTTCCCGTGTGCTGCACTCCATTACTATTCTGAATTGCTAATCCCAACAGTTCCTGTGTGCTGTTCCCCATTACCAACCTAGATCTCTAAACCCTGCCAGTTTCTGTGTGTCGTGCCCCATTAACATCATAGATCTCTAAACCCTGCCAGTTCCTGTGTGTTGTACACCATTACCATCCTAGATCTCTAAACCCTGCCAGTTCATGTATGCTGTTCCCCATTACCTTCATGGATCTAATCCATGGCAGTTCCTGTGTGCTGTTCCCCATTACCATCCTGGATCTCTAATGCCTACCAGTTCCTGTGTGCTGTTCCCCATTACTATCCTGGATCTCTAATCCCTGGAATTTCATGTGTGCCGTGCCGCAACATGACCTGGTTATATCCTAATATTCATCTCTGCAAACGTGACCTTTCAGCACTGAGCTTATCCCGCTGGCTTCTGGGCTTGGAGAAGGGAAGAAGAGCTCAGCAGTGCAGTCCTTTGAATATGTTATTTCAATATGAGGTCGGGAGAAAAGTGTCAATACCAATCTCATATCAGCAAGCCCTTTACAGAGCATAAACGACCAGATGTCAATACATCGGGCCGACGAAGTAAAACCCTGTCTGTCCGAGGATTCACAAACCAGCCAATCAGCCAATCAGAGAATTCATCAACCAGCTAATCCGAAGACTCTCTAACCAGCTAATCAATTGGCCAGCCAATGAACCAGTCAGTCAGCCAGTAAGCCTATTGTCAAAACTGTCATTTACTGCCTATATAGTACCTTGCGGTAATTGGCAGTGAGGGTCTTTGAGCCTGAGGAATTAAGGCCGCCTGGCTAGTGCAGTCAGGTCAGAACTGTGCAGGTTAGGGTTTTTTTTTTTTTCTTCCCGACATAAAAAATGCCACACCTTACCGAGGATTCGAACCCGGGTCTCCTGAAGGAGAATCCGGCATTCTAGCCACTTAGCCAGTCGCTCCTACAAACCAACCAATCAACTAACCAAGCAACTAACCAACCAACCCAGCTAGCAACTGACCAACTAAACAACCAACCAAACGTCCAGCTAACAAATTAACAGACGGACCAGCGCACCAAGTAACCAACCAATCAATGAACCAACCAGCAAACCAACTAACCAATCAATCATCCAACCAAATCCTACTGTGCATTTATAAAAGTGAATATCCTATTTGCATTGTCAGCTTTGGTTAAGAATCACTTTCACATTCCACAGATATCTCCATAAGTGCTCAATCCCCACCTTTTTTTTTAACCACCTTAACCAGTTTTTTTCGAAATAGCTTACTTTTGTGTGCATCTCTCTTTCTAAGTTCATGCAGGGACTAGGATGGGCAACTCTGTTCTTCTTGGCGATTTGCCATTTCCTTACAGCACTACGCTTATCCACCCAGGACTTCTCCAAATCAAAATTCCACCACGGTGGCTGCTCCCAGCTTTATTTCTTGCCTTGAAGCTTTCTGCTTTTGTCGCGCCTTATTTTACTCATCACATCTTGCCCTGTACTGTAATACTGGAAGGTCTTGACCGTTGACTTATGCTGCCTGGTTCTGCCTTTCTCCACCAATATGCTGCAAGGGTGATGGTCGCTGTAGTGAGTGAAGGAGAAACCAGCGCCAGATCAATAACACTGTTCTCATCACCTGGCCTGCTTGCTGTCCTGGTGACACAGCCATTTTTGATACAGACCAGTTCAATGGTTTCAAGTGCAGTCACCTTTGCTGCAGCGGTTGATCTCGAGGACGCGTACAACAGGGTACCATTGGATGTTTTAATGCTTCAGCTTCTTGAACTCAAGATAAGTCCTTTCCTCCTTAATTGGATCGCTGCAGCCCTCTTCCAACGGAAAGTAGTTTTTAGATGTGGCAGTCGGACTTCGGAACCAACAACAATATATCCTGGCCTACCACAGAGATCAGCATTATCTCCGGTGCTGTTCAACGCCTACACTGTGGGGATCACCAGCGAGCAGATCACTAGACCTGGGGGACATTGTCATATGCCGATGATGTTTTAGTGTATCGTCAGGACAAGGATAGATACTAGGTTGCTGTGGAATTACAAACCGAACTCAATCGCATAAGTACTTGGTGTGCTGAAGCTGGGGCAATGGTCAACCCAACAAAGGCAACAGTGACTTGGTTCTCGTTGAATAATCATATTGTCAACACTCCATATTGTCAGCCATATGCACATGTGGTTTGGCGCCGCAGACAGCAGAGCACATACTCTTAAGACTGCCAACACTACAACATATCCAGGCGAACATTCTGGCCTAGACAGACAACAGCGAAAGATAAACTCTATGGACCGCCAAGTGAACTAAAACAAACTGTTAGATTCATACAGAAGACAACATTGCAGTTATAGATGTATTTCAAGAGAAAGAAGAAGAAGAAGAAGAAGTCAACACTCAATCACAAACTGTAAATCTGTGTTTAGAGACTGTGGAAAGAACGCAGACAATGAATTACCTGGGGATACGTTTTGATCGAAGCCCGGCTTATAATGAGCACATAGACCAGGTGATAACAAAGGCCAAGCGGGGCTTGGCTGCGATGCGGGTGATGGCGGCAGCAAACTGTGAGCAGCGCCATCTATGTCTTCTATTACGAGGGGTGGTCATGTCTGTTTTTGAGTAATGCGATGGCGATCCTGACTCTCAGCCGTAAGCAGATAGAAAGGATGGAAAGGATACAGAACGAAGCTATGCGCATTATTCTTGGATGTACAAGAGATACAGCATGCAGGGCGATGCGCTACCTTCTTGATTTTCCAGCCATTGAAGACATAATACAAGTTTGCAGAGCACGTGCCTTCTTCAGAGTTAACGCAAACACACAACATCCACTGCATAGTGAAATTATGAAGGTGAAGGGCAGCAGGTTAAAAAGAGGAAGGTCGTGGATGGGTCAAGCCGAAGACATTCTTCAACAGGTGTGTTCACTTGAGGACTTAGAACCTGGCGAGGAGTGGGTACAAGTGCCAACAGATTTCTGTACATCCTTTTCAGTTTGCATCCAACTAGACAGAAAATGCAGACAAGAAAATCCGGCTGCTGTGGAGGCGGAAGTACAAGCGTTGATTTTCGAGAATTCGTTAGACGGTGATGCTGTCATTTACACAGATGGGTCGGTCGTCCGACATGTGAGAAGCTCATGGGCCTTTACGGCTCAGGCCGGAGGGAGAATTGTGAAGGAGGACTCTGGTGCTTTTGTTGAGACCACAAGTAGCCTGACTATGGAAGTCATGGCAGTAAGTAAAGCAATAACATGGCTCGAGACACAGACATTCACTAGGGCATGTTTCCTTAGCGACTCAATGAGCATGCTCAAGAGGATAGAGATGGGGTGGATCCGAAGAGAAGTGGTTGCTGTCTCTGGAGCGGTCTCGGCTGGCAAAGATTAGTTTCATCTTCGTGCCAGGGCATGCGGGAGTACAAGGAAATGAGCGGGCTGACAAGCTCGCAGGTAAGGCTACTGTGGAGGGCGGACGCGCCATGGACCAGGCTGACATTCTGAATGCTCTACGAGAAGTAAGACTTTTGCGAGAACCAAGTGATGACTGTGAATCTACAACCATGGTCAGACTGCGAGAACAGCAAATTAAAAGAGGGGTGGCCAAACAAGAACACTACGCAGGAAGCCAATGAAGATTGATAAACCAACACAGAACTGGTGTCGTTAGCCGCTACACGCTGCGGGATTTGCTGAGGAGGGCATCCGAGCACTTATGGACTGAATGGTTCGATGTGCAATGAGGATGATCTGTCGACTAACTAACTAACCAGCTCAGTTCCCCTCCCCCTCTCCCCATAGATCACACTCGGAGAATCTCAGCACAGCCCACGGAAGAAACTGCTTGTATCCGAACCACACTTACTACGTTCTTATAACAGAGCGACAGCCCAAAGGCAACTGTAGGTAACCAAATATATGAAGACAAACCACCGATGACTGTTGACGAGTCAGTTTATTTGAAGGAGTTTCAGTATTATCAAAACAGATACATGGGCTATCAAAGCAGATACGTGTTGTTGGTTCGGCGGCTGAGGTGTATCTAAGCCCCTGTTTATCTCTACGTCAGCACGTGAGCGTCCCTAACTACTTAACTACCGTGCTCACGTGTGCTTCATGTATTTATTTCTCTCTTTTTGCACACCGTGCCACCTAACTAGACCCCGTATAACAGGCTACACTGTTATATTCTTCTGCGAGTTCTTAGACATTCTAATTGTGAAATATTGCCTTCACAGTCGCCCATTAGGCTTACTTCTTTTCAGTTTGCGCCCTTGTCCTTTTTCAACACACACGTCCTTGTGGTATAATAAAAACGTCCCTACCCTTTCCTATTTATGGACTCCCTTAAAAATACACAAACCCTTACAATTACTGTTTAAGTAACTTACTTAATGTAGGAGAAAATAAAACAGTGATAGACGGACCGTGGCAGCTTAATTAATTTGGCCTTATTTTGGCCTACATACCTGGCCAACAGTCGTCGACTGATTGTAAAACAAAGGCCAGTGTAGCCATTTTGGTCAGTACGACACAAAGAACAGACATGTAAAAGTTTTCCCTTCGGGGAGAAGGCATGTTGCCTTTTAAAACCATGATTCTCTTCAAGCTATTGGTATGTTATCTACATGATTAAGATATGTATGTATTACCTAGACCAGTATGTTTAATTAAGAATTAGTTACAATTCTCTTAAACCAGGCTGGATGATGTTTACTAAGGAAACACAGGTGGGCGCCACGCTGTAATTTTTCCTATGTCTTACAATTTCAAATCCATATGTTAATATCTTGTATAGGCATTATGAACTTATATCTCACTAGTAGTGCTATAATCTATGAATCTTATGTGTACTGTAAAGTATCAACTCTCATGTCTGAAACACATTCTAGAGATTTTCTCAATGTAGGAGCAGACCCCTGATTCATGCTTCATAGTAAAGAACTAGTGTCTGTCAATTCATATTCCTATGTAAAACTCTAGGCACTGTGAACAATATCCACTATTTAGCTTAGAAATCTGCAAATAATCTATGTACTATAGAAAGGTGTTTTATCCATGCGGGGACATACAAATGATTACGCATATTCCTGACTCTACTAGTCAGGGGATAAATATGTGCCACATTATAATCTGTAACTTGGAACTATAGTGCTAAATTTTAGTACCATTCTTTTGTTAACAGATTAGTAACCACTCCATATGAGGAGGGAACATATAATCATTCATAAAATAGTGTAGGGACAGGCCATGTTTGAATATAAAATTCATGAACATATAAACGCGTGATGTAAATGTATGTTCGGATAGGATTCACTCCGCATCGCCTCACCGTAGTAGAACAGAAGCGAAGATTGATGTGAATAAATTGCTTGCAATATCAGAAGACTGGACCATGCGGCATAAGTTATTCTTATAAATACACTCCGAATAATAGCAGTCATTGGCAAAACATATCAACAGCGGTTACTATCCTCATGTGCTGTACGCAGTGGGGGAAAACAATGGATGTTTTAGTTCATGAAGATAATTCAAAAACCTAGGCTCCCTGCATCATCATTATGATTATTATGTATGATTATCATGTACTTAATATCAGAGAAATGTACATGTATGTGGTATGAGAAATTTCTCTGTTCTGATTGTTACTTTTTACTGTGGGAATATACATTTAATGTGCACCTTGGGACATGAGAGATGTTGATAGAAGAATCATGTGTATGTCAGTACTTAAGAAGCCAATGGTGAATAGTCTTGACCTAGTGATGATTATAGTGCCGAAATGAAGACGCGGCATTAGAAACCACAGGGATTCTGTATAGGCTATTCTCTTCAAGTAATGAGAGAGGACAATATCAACATGTTGGATGGACAGAATGACTTCACCCATCCAATAGTCCCAGTAACAACAGAACAAAATATAAGTGAGAAAAAACCTTACTCACTATGAAGAGTCAGAATGGCTCTACTCAGCAATGAGGGACAGTGGAACATGGACACCCCACTCCTTTCCCCTTCTCCCCTGTTGTTTTGTATTTGTGTTTGTAATTGTGTTGTAAACCTTTTACCATAACACAGTAGGTTAATGCTAGTGTTGTATTCTTTGTCATCCCTTTTCTATAGAAGAGAAGCAGGTGGTGGTTGAATTGGTGGGACTATATCACTAACACTGGATCTGGGTAAACAGCCATAAAGTGAATGTCCAAACCATAGTCTGGATCTAGCAATACCTCAATGTTTACTGCAGCGCTCAATAGCTCCATAGCGAGCAACAGAAAAGTTGAAGATAAACTGATGGGTGAGTGATAAGTCCTATTTAGGAGGAAGATCCAGGATGGACTTCAAGATCTAATAATCTACAAAGATGAAGATCAACAGAGTAACTGACCACAGTGTATCGTCTGCTTTACGTCTGAGAAGTATCACCTATAAGCCTTATCACTCAGCAAAATCAGTGAAACTATGGGACAATCCTACAAGTTACTAAAACTAGCAACAGTGAAAGCCTTCAACTGTTGGTTGGATTACCAAGTTAATATCCACAATGGATAAGTCTTCGAAAGAATGTCTCACAGCTGCAACAGTCAAACATGGAATTCAGCTATTCAACACTAAGTTCTGGCTCAATCAAATGGGAGAAGACACTGAACCACATAAGCCAATACAACCAAGGTACAAACTGAATATCATCTGAAACATAACTACGAAACCAGATTACCTCAAGGTTCCAAACCCTGAACGCCATCAGATAAAAGACCATATGAAAGCAACTAAATGTCTCTACATCAGCAACAAGAGGAATCATCCAATTGTTTGCAAACCTGTTACTGTGCTGGATTTATTCATCGGTGGATATATGTAGGTATAGATCAATTGTGGCCCTAGTCACAGATACTACAATGAGATGCCTCTCAGCCAATTAAAGTTCTATACTGGACTAGATAACAATGACTAATTCCTTGCCGGTCCAATGTCAGCCTAAATGCCATGGGTTATAGACTCGCGACTAGGTGGGTGAAACATTTGTGTAAGCCAATTTGGTAGTCGGATATTAGAAGCCGAGAAGCTGAATGGACGCCAACTTTTCATTAGACCTGATGATAAAGAGAATTACCTTCTGCAAAAGCTTAAGTGGAAATCCTGAAGTATGACCAACCTGAGGCACCAAATTTCACAAAAAGGACACCGAGCCTAAGGCAGCAGAATATTCGTGATTCTTGCCCCAACGGAGGGGATATATGGTGTGTAATTTTTCAATTCCTGGATTATGGAGTATAAAATAGTCACCAGCCAATTACCAGTGGATAAATATTAGGAACATAACTGAGTGTATTAATTCGGTACCCAGATAATGGGAAAAGATCTAATCTACAGCAAAGATGAACCCTTACCCGTGTCACGAATTGGCAGCCTTTACTTCCCAGAACAATTTTCGGTTCACTTTTGATGGGCCATGTAGAGAATCAACAGACGAACAAAACTGTTTTCCCTATATTCAAGGCTATACCGTCTTGACGTAAGCTTGCAAAGCCTGCAAGTAAACAAACCACCAGGAATGGCTTTCAAGTTGGGAAGTTAATTTGACACCAGTACCGGTCACCCCCAGAGGTTATCAATCCAGCCAGACTGGAGGGCAGACTCAGGGGACTGAATGGTAATTAAAACCAACCAGGCATGACGCAAGCAAACCTGGTTTACCAACAGAGTTGTAAACTGGCAGCTGACCATGAGAACCTAATTGCTACTTTGACATGACACCTGATAAGCAGAGGTGCAAGGTGTGAAATCACTGATAAGACTCGGGCTAATAATGGTCAGACCCACAGGTGTGAAGGCTAGTGTGCATGCAGAAAGAATTTTTATGACTGGACAGACTTGGAGTTAATTGCAATTACTGTCAGGAGGAGATAAGAAGAATTTATGACGGGAATGCCAAGGAGATAATACTGTCTGCTTGACTCAGCTTAAATAAGGGTCCCTAGCCTGTTTTATGTTAGATTAAGTCTGACTTCAGAACAGGTAGGCAGCCAGCTCAATGTTTGTAGTCATATGTATGATTATTATGTTGGCTTCTAGGAAGGATTTCTTAGTAACTAGTCCCTTAGTAAGTCTCTTAGTCTCTTAGATGGATGGACCGATTTTCAGTCTATATCTGATCTAGGTTATTTCAAGAACTATCATTGTCGTAGGTTACTTGAGTGTTCTTTCTAAGTTCTGTGTTCAATATCATTGTGCTTTAAGTGTTACTCTTCTGAGAAGTAGAAACTTATGGAAGGCAGGTCTTGTCTAGATATACTTGAGGTGTCGTAGCAGATGCTTGCCATCTCTTTCTAAACTAGACTAGTCTCCTTTTTGGTGTGTGCATTTGTTGTACAGAATATAGTCAACTGACTATTTATTTAATTCTTACAACAGCAGTAACTAAGTGGTAACTTCAATTAGACGTTGTATATCTCATTTTGTAGCTATACAATATTAGTACTCATTAATAATGCCTGATGCTATTATGTTGAGTATCATTAGATGTCTATCTTGAAGTAATATAATGTTTACGGATATGTTGGATGTATGTATGTGTAATTTCATATGAATATACGATGCTAGGAATATGCTTCGTACATATTCTTTTTGTATATATACATCTCATTTCGTATACATACAACCTAACTAGTGCATTATGCTATGATGTTAAAGTATCATAATATGTCTAGTTTAATCAATATCTTTATGTGTATTGGATGTTTGATATATTGATTTGTCATATGCAAACCTACCAATATGAAGTGTTATGCTATTGTCTACGCATTGGCACATTGGCCAATTATTGTGTTGGAAGCAGAGGTGTAATGGTACAGACATTACCCACAATTGGTATAGGTATATGGTGCTAAACTTTCTCAGTGTATTGTGGGCGTGCGTCCACGGTAATGCATGGAAACCTGGCACAGCTACTGGTCACGGCTTGTAAGCCCGGATGATCAGGCATTGTTATAATACCATTACCGACCCTGTGAGCTGCTAAACTAACATTGGACGGAGCGGCTGTATGACACAGAATTTCTGTATTAGCGACATGGACATGGGGCGGCAGAAATGTAATCATTACAGGCGTGTGAGACAATTGAAAAGCCCGTCCCAGACTAAAGACAGTAGGGAGAAGGAGGATGGTGAACACAGTAGAGCTGGAAGATAAACTTGACCAGACTGGTCATTGTATATGTTTGTGTTATGATATGTTTTAATTAGGATTGCGCTGATGTAGAACTAGATATAACACATTCTTGATTGTCTTTCAAGCTCTCACAAGGAGCACCTATGTTGTAGATCTCAAAGACGAGTGAAGACTAGGAGTGTCAGGACTGACCAGATTCGTCAGAATACCGGCAAGCTGTTTCTTTTTTGAGTCTACTGGAGAGTGGGGATCTGGACCACAGATCCAGATAGATCGAGTAACAAGTAAAGTTACGTAATGTTTGTCATCAATATCAATATGTATATGATTTCATCATCCTCATATTGACAATCATCCTATGTCTATTGTTATGATTAGCAAATAAATGTTGTAGTATTGTAACTCATAGTTCTGTCATTATATTTTTTCCAATTGTGCATACGTGTTGTTGTGTACATTGGTGGGGGTTCACTTACACACCAAGGAAAGGAGCAGTCAGGGAGAAAAACCTGTACTAGGATAGTTGTCTTTAAACTTTAATTCAGACTTAAAAATCTACCCTAGCTAACCTTCTCTTTCCTAGTCCTTGGCGAATATTCAGCTCAGTTCATTTCAATTTTGTAACGAGCCACTTAGAGCTGTACGTTGGATATTCAGGGCTTAATCTGTAGTTCAGCCATATAGATTTTGTCCCTAGTCAGTTTCTGACTATTTAGGGTTGCTCGCCAGTGAATAAATACTTTCATCTAGCTGGTGGGGCACCCCGACTTATGACAGATTGGGGGCTCGTCCGGGATCCTGAACCAGGATTCTAGTAATCATAGTGATTCTACTAGACCCTAGACATACAATTTTAAAAGTTAACTCTTGTAATCTTCAGTCATCAAAATAGACTATCATCAGATGTAGCTAATTTTAGTTGAGGAAGTTACAGGGTATAGATATAACTTTTCAAAAGTGTATAACAGATAAGAACTTATGAGAACTACCTCATCTATCATTTATGGATAAGTATTTTAATTCTTATCATTTAGTGTATCATTCATCATTTAATGATAACTGATCACTTTAATCATATTTACATTGATGTGTTTGATGATTTAACTGCTTGATTGATTTGCCATTTTATGCTTACTTATGCCATTTTCATTATGACATGTATGCAGTGCATTTTAATATTTAGTTAGATAAATATTACTGATTACTGTGTAGTATATCTCTCACACTTACTTCACTGCGGTCGCCAGAAACTACTTGAATATTACTTTCAGTTGTATTTCACTGCTGAGGCTAAACTCTACACATTGGTTTAGGTTCTGCTGTCATTGGTTCACTCTTGTCTGTCTAGCTTAGCTCTGATTTTGATAGATACATAGGAGCTTACTTGAATATAGCCATTAGCAAATATGGACTCACCTTCCCAGGATCTAGATTATCTGAAGGCGCGAACAGATTACTTAGAGTCCACGAGAAGGTTAGGCATAATAGAGGGCTTAACAGGAGAACAATTAGAAATATACATCAGAGACGAGATGAAAGAGTGGGACATGGCGGAGGAACAGATGAATAAAACAATTGATGAGTTATTTGAAGCAAAAGAGCGTAGCAAAACTGAAGAAGCAGAGATTAATAAACAGCATATGGAAGTAGTCAATGCAGAGAAGCTAACCTTTCTAGCGGAACATAAGGTAGGAGATATGGATGCTCACCCAACCAGGAACGAAGGGACATCTTTGCCACCCACCGTGGAATCAGAGTTAGTAGACCGGGAACTACAGGTTCTCATTCGACCCTGTCCTAAACGGAAAAGAGGGAAGAAAAAACGTGCCGAAGGCACTTCAAACAGTCACAAACGTGACAACTGTTTGCACCACGGAAATTGTGGTCTCACTGGTTCGCCAGTACAGGACCTTCAGGAAAACCACTTGACTTCTATGAGAAATGAATCTCGAGAGAAAGAGGAACTGAAGACAACCTTTAATGAGGTCGCAGGCGGAGACCTAGCCGATCCTCACATTCCCATCTGTTCACAGAATCACGAAGTGGAATTACATCTGACTGAAATAGGAAGGATGGAAGTAACTGAATCCCAGGTGAATTTCATTACTGCAATGCGGGAAGAATCACTAATTATCAGTTCAGATAATTTAACTGGTCCGCCAGTACAAGACTCCCAGGAATCTCATTTTACTTCAACGAGAGGTGAAACTCAAGAGGAAGATGACCTGAGGACATCTTTTAAGGATGTCGGAGATCGAAAGGTAACCGACTTTATTATTCCCTTCAGCTCAGGAGAGGATGAAGTGGGATTAAATTTGACTGACAGAGGGATGAAGGAAGACCCGGAACCCCTTGTGATCTTTGAGGCTGCAGCTCAGGACGAGACACTAGATCTCAGTTCAAATCATTTACCTATTGTGATGGATTGCTTAGACAGCCCACCACAGGATTTACCTCAACTGGACTTAGCCCATGAAAGCAGGACCAGAGAGGAACATCCAGACCAGGAAACATTTCCAGTTGTTATCTCACAGTATACCTGTTCGGAGACTCAGGAAACACAGGGAATTGCCAGGAGCCAGAATATGGACTCTGATATTGTGCAGACAACATTGTCTGTAGTTGCTAAAGAAGAAAATTCTTTGCACAAGATGGAGGAAGAAACGCCTATCATCTCATTAGCTGAAGTTATTAGGAAATTCCAGCAACAGGGACCTGAAGTAACAGAAGTCAAGAGTGGTTTGGAATCAACACTCTTAGGACTCAATCTACCCTTCAGTCAGGTCGATTTGATAGGAGTAGATCAGCTATTTGTGGATACTTTATTCAAAAGTAACACCACTTTATCGCCCTGGAGTAACTATGTTATTTCTCAAGGCAGTACAACTTGGCACACTAAATTTCCAATTTCTAGCACGGTGTTCACAAGAAACTCTAATGCAGAGAAACTCAGCCCATTAACTGAATATCAGGGGAAGAAACCGTGACACCGAGGAGGGACGAATGTTACTCCCGACTTTGAAGGAGGAAAGCGCCAGTTGAATTTATATCATGGGACCGTGATGTGTAACATTATTCCTTTCAAAAGGAAGATATTGATGGATCAGTTAACAGTCTATAAAGGACGGAGGAAAATCACGGAGACAAGCTTTGCTGGGGCCAGCTTATGCGAGACTTCACTACGGGGACATCCTCGGCTGAAAGGATTAAATCACGTGAGGGAGTGGACTAAGACCGTTGGCCAGAGGCGCCGAAGAATCCCGTTGATTGTGATCTTTCCCAGAAGGGTAAAATTACAACCTCCTGACAATTACCGGATTTTACCAAGCTATTGCATGGAATCCCGGCCGAAAACCAGGTACAAGGACCTATCCAATGTATCCTGGCAGTATGGAAATGGAACGTCTTTATGCAGATGCAGGACAACCCATTGCCACAAGGAATATTGGAAACCTTTAGGCAGATACAGAAAGGAGAGTGCTTTGGCATTATTCTGGGATGTGCGGCGTGCTTTGACAAAAGATTTCTGGCAGAAACTTTTTTTTAAAGAGGAAAGCTCTGTCACGAATTGGCAGCCTTTACTTCCCAGAACAATTTTCGGTTCACTTTTGATGGGCCATGTAGAGAATCAACAGACGAACAAAACTGTTTTCTCTATATTCAAGGCTATACCGTCTTGACGTAAGCTTGCAAAGCCTGAAAGTAAACAAACCACCAGGAATGGCTTTCTAGTTGGGAAGTTAATTTGACACCAGTACCGGTCACCCCCAGAGGTTATCAATCCAGCCAGACTGGAGGGCAGACTCAGGGGACTGAATGGTAATTAAAACCAACCAGGCATGACGCAAGCAAACCTGGTTTACCAACAGAGTTGTAAACTGGCAGCTGACCATGAGAACCTAATTGCTACTTTGACATGACACCTGATAAGCAGAGGTGCAAGGTGTGAAATCACTGATAAGACTCAGGGGGCTAATAATGGTCAGACCCACAGGTGTGAAGGCTAGTGTGCATGCAGAAAGAATTTTTATGACTGGACAGACTTGGAGTTAATTGCAATTAACGTCAGGGGAGATAAGAAGAATTTATGAATGGAATTCCGGGGAGATAAGTGTCTACTGCTAGGCTAGGTATAAAAACCCCTGCTAGACTTTTTCCCTTTAGATTAAGTCTGACTTCAGAACAGGTAGGCAGCCAGCTCAATGTTTGTAGTCATATGCATGATTATTATGTTGGCTTCTAGGAAGGATTTCTTAGTAACTATGCAACAGTCTTTTAGACATATGAACTTTCAGTCTATATCTGATCTAGGTTATTGCAAGAACTATCATTGTCATAGGTTACTTGAGTGTTCTTTCTGAGTTCTGTGTTCAATATCATTGTGCTTCATGTATTACTCTT
Source organism: Cepaea nemoralis (assembly GCA_014155875.1). Classification (NCBI taxonomy): domain Eukaryota; kingdom Metazoa; phylum Mollusca; class Gastropoda; order Stylommatophora; family Helicidae; genus Cepaea; species Cepaea nemoralis. The sequence goes on along the minus strand of JACEFZ010027809.1, from coordinate 279,431 downwards.
CTGAGAAGGAGAAACTTGCGAAAGGCAGATCTTGTCTAGATATACTTGAGGTGTCGTAGCAGATGCTTGCCATTTCTTTATAAACTAGACTAGTCTCTTTTTGGTGTGTGCATTTGTTGTACAGAATATAGTCAACTGACTATTTATTTAATTCTTACAATAGCAGTAACTAAGTGGTGATTAAACCGGGCAGCTCAGCAAATATGGCTGGTCTGTGTGGTCACTTCAATTAGACTTGTTGTATATCTCATTTTGTAGCTATACAATATTAGTACTCATTAATAATTCCTGATGCTATTATGTTGAGTATCATTATATGTCCATCTTGAAGTAATATAATGTTTATGGATATGTTGGATGTATGTATGTGTAATTTCATATGAATATACGATGCTAGGAATATGCTTCGTACATATTCTTTTTGTGTATATACATCTCATTTCGTATACATACAAACTTAACTAGTGCATTATGCTACGATGTTAAAGTATCATAATATGTCTAGTTTAATCAATATGTTTATGTGTATTGGATGTTTGATATATTGATTTGTCATATGCAAACCTACCAATATGAAGTGTTATGCTATTGTCTGCACATTGGCACATTGGCCAACGATTGTGTTGGAAGCAGAGGTGTAATGGTACAAACATTACCCACAATTGGTATAGGGTATATGGTGCTAAACTTTCTCAGTGTATTGTGGGCGTGCGTCCACGGTAATGCATGGAAACCTGGCACAGCTACTGGTCACGGCTTGTAAGCCCGGATGACCCGGCATTATTATAATACCATTACCGATCCTGTGACCTGCTAACCCAACTTGGGACGGAGCGGCTGTATGACACAGAATTTCTGTATTAGCGACATGGACATGGGGCGGCAGAAATGTAATCATTACAGGCGTGTGAGACAATTGAAAAGCCCGTCCCAGACTAAAGACAGTAGGGAGAAGGAGGATGGTGAACGCAGTAGAGCTGGAAGATAAACTTGGCCAGACTGGTCATTGTATATGTTTGTGTTATGATATGTTTTAATTAGGATTGCGCTGATGTAGATATAACACATTCTTGACTTCCTTTCAAGCTCTCACAAGGAGCACCTATGTTGTAGATCTCAAGAACGAGTGACGACTAGGTAGAGCCAGGACTGGCAGACGTCAGAATACCGGCAAGCTGTTCTTTTTTGAGTCTACTGGAGAGTGGGGATCTGGACCACAGATCCAGATAGATCAAGTAACAAGTAAAGTTACGTAATGTTTCTCATCACAATATGTTATATGATTTCATCATCCTCATATTGAAAACAATCAGATGTCTATGATTAGTAAATAAATGATGTAGTATTGTAACTCATTGTTCTCTCGTTATATTTTAATTCCAATTGTGCATACGTGTTGTTGTGTACATTGGTGGGGGTTCACTTACACACCAAGGAAAGGAGCAGTCAGGGAGAAAAACCTGTACTAGGATAGTTGTCCTTAAACTTTAATTCAGACTTAAAAATATATCCTAGCTAACCTTCTCTTCCTATTCCTTGGCGAATATTCAGCACAGTTCATTTCAATTTTGTAACGAGCCTCTTCCTGTGGGAAAGTGTTACTTGGAGCTTCACAATTTAGTAGTTCGACAAAATATTCTTTCCATGTGTTGCACATTTCCTCATTGGTATTTATCATATTCCCATTTTGTCTTTTAAACCATGATTATTGTGTTGGTGCCCTCGTTTCATTGACTTGTTCGTTAAAAAACTTTCTGGGTCCGTTTTTCTGGTGATTAGTTTCCATATCTTTGATTATATTACTCATATATTCTCGCTTCTGCTATCGAACTATTTTTGTAGCCTCTTTACATTCATTTCTATATTGCTCTTCCTTTTGGATGTTTCTGATGTAATTTAACCATAAATGTCTGGCATTCTTTTTCCTAATGACTGCTTCTTTACATTTTTGATTTAACCATCTGTTCTTTCTATGCGTGGTTAACACACCGAGACATTCTTCTGCGGTAGATTGAATTGTATTCTTGATGTTCAACCAAGTTTGGTCAACGCTTTCCTCCAACGGGTTTTGCAGAGTTTCAAGTTTACATTTTATTTCATCTGTAAATTTCTCTTTGATTGTAATTTCTTTGAGTTTTTCTCTGTTATATGTTGGGTGTAATCTTTGTAATTTAGTATAGAAAGCTCTCTTAAGTTTTATTTTAAATTTTGCTCCAACGAGGAAGTGGTCGCTGTGGCACTCAGCTCCTCTATAACTTCTAACTTGTATGATTGATGCATTTCTGTTGTTGATTAAAATGTGATCTATTGATTATAGGTTCTCTTGTCACATGATTTCCAAGTTTGTTTGTGATTATCCTTTCTTTGTAGTTTGGTACTGCTGATCTGCAGTCCTTTGGCTTCTGCTAGGTTGATGACTCTCCATCCATTATCATTTGAAGTTGTTTGTAGGCTTTCCATACCGGCCACTTTTTTATGAGTGTGCTCTCTACCTATTTTTGCATTGAAGTCTCCCAGCACAATCAGGATGTCCTGTTTGGGGGTTTCTTCTATGACATCTTCCAAATCATTATAAAAGTCTTCTTTAACGTCGTCTTCTTTCTCTTCAGTAGGTGCATGTACATTAACCATCATTATATTTTTCTATTTACCGTTTATTCGTAATTTACTAATTCTGTCATTAACAGCTTTAAATGCGCTACCTTCTTGATTTTCCAACAATTGAAGACAGACTACAAATTTGCAGAGCACGAGCCTACCTCAGAGTTAACGCAAACACACAACATCCACTGCACAGTGAAATCAGGAAGGTGAAGGGCAGCAGGTTAAAAAGAGGAAGGTCGTGGATGGGTCAAGCCGAAGACATTCTTCAACAGGTGTGTTCACTTGAGGACTTAGAACCTGGCGAGGAGTGGGTACAAGTGCCAACAGATTTCTGTACGTCCTTATCAGTTTGCATCCAACTAGACAGAAAATGCAGACAAGAAAATCCGGCTGCCGTGGAGACGAAAGTACAAGCGTTTATTTTCGAGAATTCTTTAGACGGTGATGCTGTCATTTACACAGATGGGTCGGTTGTCCGACATGTGAGAAGCTCATGGGCCTTTACGACGCGGGCCGGAGGGAGAATTGTAAAGGAAGACCCTTGTGCTTTTGCTGAGGCCACAAGTAGCCTGACTATGGAAGTCATGGCAGTAAGTAAAGCATGGCTCGAGACACAGGCATTCACTAGGGCATGTTTCCTTAGCGACTAAATGAGCATGCTCAAGGGGATAGAAACGGGGTGGGTCCGAATAGAGCGGTTGCTGTCTCTAGAGCAGTCTCGGCTGACAAAGATTAGTTTCATCTTCTGCTAGAGCATGCGGGAGTACAAGGAAATGAGCAGGCTGAAAAAACTCGCAGGTAAGGCTAATGTGGAGGGCAGACACGCCATGGACAAGGCTGACATTCTGAATTCTTTACGAGAAGTAAGACTTTTGCGAGAATCAAGTGATGACTGCGAATCTATAATCATGGTCAGACTGTGAGAGCAGCAAATTAAAAGAGGTGTGGCCAAACAAGAACACTACGCATGAAGCCAAAGAAGATTGATAAACCAACACAGAACTGTTGTCGTTAGCCGCTACACGCTGCGGGATTTGCTGAGGACTGATAAATCGATGGGATAAGTGCATCAATGTTGGTGGAAATTATGTTGAGAAATAAAGGGACAATATATGTATAAAAATAAACAGATTTCAAGTTGTTATCATATTTAGTTATTTTTTCTACAGCCATTTGTGGCTTACTTATCAACTTACCCTCGTAGAAATGTGCACCCTGATGATGCCATGTGTGAGACTGGAATTATGTCATTATGTAATATGGATATCTGTGTAACACTGATGTAGGCCTGTAACATTAGAGTGGGAAGTTATGTAGTAGCCTGCTGGTGCTGGGGTGATATACAACAGGCTCGTATAACCATGAGGATGTCAGAAGTAGATAACTGATTCCAAGCTGCATGGACACTTCATAGAAGTTGATGCTCCCAGAGAAGGAAGGGACAGTGATGTCAGTTCACTTCACTAGTCTGCTGTGCTGAAGAAGGCAGCGAAGGAGCTGATTTGTGGGACCGACAGTCATTGTTGCATAGGTTTAATCACCCCGAAGAGTGGGGAATAGAGAGATGTAGCATGCTGCTGTTGACATGATCATTAATTCATGATTTCATTGATTATGTAGAATGTGTAATCAATGATGTTGTGTGCTTTTTGTTATAGAAAATCCAGTTCCAGTTCCAATTTTCAAAACAAAAATTCCAAATTCGGCCTCGTTCAGCCTGCCTTTTCAGCGGTGGTTATTGTTGAGGTCCGTGGTTTTTGTGGGTTCATTCACTCTAATTCTTGTCTTGTGCGCTCTTACGAGTTGAGTCCTGTCTCGGACTGGTTATGTTGGTTTGTGTCTGTGAAGTCAGCTGGGGGTTGGTCGGCGGCTATCCTTTGTGCTTGTCTCCTCTTGTGGTCTTCTTTGTTGGTGCAGGCTCCTGGCTCGTGTGGCTTGACTGGCTGCAGTCCTTAGAAGGACTTGTCCCCTCTGGTGGTGTCTGTTGTCAGTGAAGGCTGCTGGTTCGTCTGGCTTGACTGGCTGCAGTCCTTAAAAGGACTTTTTATTTATTTATTTTTTTTTTTGGCCTCCTTTTTTGTGTATTTTCTGTAGGAGCTTCTCGAAGTTTTCATTTTCTTGTTTGCTTAATATCTCTTTCCTCTCCCTGTTGATTCTTTCGCGCCTCTTTTCCATTGCGAGATATCTGCTTTCTTCTTACCTATTGAATTCTGCTAGCTCGAGTTCATTCATTCTACCTAACTCTAGGATCTCCTTCCAGGTCATTGGAATAGGGTAATCTGAGCCATCGTCACTCTCATCCCCTATCATTTCTCCAGTGGTCTCGTGGTATATCGGTTTCCTCTTGGATTTCCTGTGGTACGGTAACGTCTCGGCCTTTTGTTGGGTTTCATCTTGCGGCTGTTCTGTGATCGTTTCCTTGGCTTCAGCTGGTTTGTTTGGGTTAGTCCTGATTTTAGCATTTCTCTATCCACTTTGATGTCCCGTAGAATCTCTTCATTCTTCTTTGCCGTCTGTGCCATTTGTTCCACTTCTTGCTTGATGTTTCGCTGTATCTCCTGTATTTCAGCCAGCAGCTTTTCATTGTCGCTGGTCGGTGCCGGTCTTTGAAGTAGCTTGCTTCTTTAGCTTATCTATCTGGTCTTGCAGTTGAGCTTTTTCGCTTGTGAGATGCTTGTGGCTGTCTCGCACCTCCGCCTTGCTTTGTTGTATGGTATCTTTGCGTTGATGGCAAACTTTAACACGTTTTTGTGTCGTTGCAGGTACGGACAGCCCAGCTATCTTGCTCCATACTTGCCCAGGTAGTTGGCGCACTTTCTTTTGTTGTTGAGTGCTTGGAAGTCCATGTCCAGCTTGGCCAGCGGACATTCCTTGAAGGCGTGGTGATCGACAGTACCGGCAGATTTCCGTCTTACTGCGACACGCTGCTCTGCTGTGGCCGGCCCTCTGACATCTGGAACATTGGGTGATCCTTGAGATGAATCTCTCTGGCTGATGCATTCTCTTGTTGATTGAAACTGTGGTCGGCATTACGCTGCCCTCCATCATCACCACTGCCAAGGTTGTGGGTATCTTGGAGTAGGTAAGGAGCCGCTCCGCCTTCAGGAATCGTATGTGAAGATTCTCTTTTCATAGCTGCTTTAGATTGTCTTCGTCTGATAGCTCCGTGATGAAACTCCCTTCAGATATACTGTGTCGGGTGTGTTTGTTTGGTTTGTTGGCTGACTACTCAAGCATAGAACATACACATTCTACTGCTTCTAGTGCATTGACCTGTTTATTCCGTGTGGATCAGCTATTACCAGTGTCCCTCACTCTCAGATGAACCCACTCCAACTTCAGAGGTACTTGTAATTTACATCCTCAAGTCAAGAATGAAAAGTCAACATTTTAGTCCAACTGACCATTGTAGGGGTTGAATCTGCTACCTCGGCACCGGCACAGCGAGTGCTCTTATTCAATCGGCCATGCTGCATCTCCCAGCTCAAACATGTATCAGGTTTGCTGTAAACTGGAATCTTCCCGAATGAATAAGCAGCCACAAACTGCATGGCATAGCTGACTGTAGCACGGCAGGATGGGATAACAGGTGACCACGCTATCATCACTGAAATATCATATGACAGAAATCTATTTCAAACACAAGTCACTACAGATTCACGTTATTTGCTCCAATATCTAAATAAAGATACCAATCTGTTTCCCGTAGGTACCATCAGGAGCTGGGAGTTACAATAGACCGACAAATAGAACTACCTAGAGTGTCCGCTATTGTTCAAACACAAAGAGCACAATGGTGCACATGTTCAAGACATTTAAGTCAAGTCTGAGCTACATATGTAGAACTAGAAGTCTGAGCTTTAAAGGCAATTCTAACCAACAGTGAAGAACAAGAAGTCTGAGTTACAATGAAGAACAAGAAGTCTGAGTTACAATGAAGAACAAGAAGTCTGAGTTACAATGAAGAACAAGGAGTTTGAGCTAGAATGAAGAACAAGAAGTTTGAGCTAGAATGAAGAACAAGGAGTTTGAGCTAGAATGAAGAACAAAGAGTTAGAACTAAAATAAGAAATTAGAACTCTGTATAACTCTCATAACATCTGATGGGAGATGCCTTGAAGAAATTAGAACAAGAATTGCCGTTGCGAAGGTAGCCTTCTGCAAGATGAAAAAAATACTGACCAATAAAAAGATATCAACTGAAACGAGAAAAAGAGTGTTGAAATGCTACATAGAACCTGTACTTTTATATGGATGAGAAGCTTGGACAATGAGCAGACAAGCTGAAAAACATCTGATGGCTATGGAAATGTGGTTTCTGAGGAAAATGCAAAGAATACCATGGACAGACAGAAAAACTAATGAACAAGTTCTTCAAGAAATAAATGAACATTGTAAACTTAAGAGATCAGATGTAGACAGTCAAAATTATTTGGGCATGTTATGAGAATAAATGAATTGGAGAACTTGGTGACAACCGGCAAGATCGAAGGGTAGAGACCAAGTAGAAAACTGAGAAGTAAATACCTGGATGGCTGGCCACATGGCATGGTCGAGACAGAAACACGGAACTGATCGACAACTCTGGCTATCGAGTGATATTGCAAAACATGACCGCCTACGCTTATCGGCATGGCACACGATGGATGGATGGATAACTGCATAAAACAGAAGTTGTAAATTATGTTAAATAAGCCATAGAGTTCCAGACAAAATCTCATATTCATGGCATGAAGTGTTTGTTTTAATTATTTGTTCAATAACAGCTCATGGTTCCTTAGAGGCCAGAGCCACCCCATCAGGTCCCATGTCCTGTGTGACATTCGGATGATCCACCTCTGCATGTGGCCCTGGCAAGATCAAGTAACAGATACCACATTTTGATCTTGGCCAAAAGGCTGAGAATTATAATTTCTATTTGAAAGCAAAGATAGGAGACAATAAACTTTATGACCAACAACAGGCTAATTAAAACACTCAATTGTTTGGCCAAATGATGGAGAGAATAGCAAATTACAGGCTACTGAAGTATAACTATTGGCAGATAAATGTAAAACTCTAGCAGTCCACGTTTAATGTATTGAATGTCAGTTGTTTTCTGATAAATCTGTTTTCCTTGTCATGCCACCCCGATTGTTTTCTCTTAACATGCCACTTCAAGTTGTTTCCCTTGACATGCCACTTCAGATTGTTTCCCCTTGACATACCAACTCAAGTTGTACCACAGATGTTTGTTTCAGACAAATAGGGAAACACAAGCCTGTTTATGACTGATGACATGTCAACATTGTAGAGTTACTATAAGTGGCTTGGGATATAATTGGACTTAACAAATAGACCTAACAAGTGAAGAATGTCAGAGATGGCTTTAACATGCATCATCTGTTTATATGGCAGACATGTTAGTGCAGTTGATAAGGTATTACACTGATAATGTCATGAGCTTGGTGCAGTTGATAAGGTATTACACTGATAATGTCATGAGCTTGGTCGGATGTTCATCACCCGTCAACAGAGGACAGATTGGTTCATCACCCATCAACAGAGGACAGATTGTTTCATCACCCGTCAACAGAGGACAGACTGTTTCATCACCCGTCAATAGAGGACAGATTGGTTCATCACCCGTCAACAGAGGACAGATTGTTTCATCACCTGTCAACAGAGGACAGATTGTTTCATCACCCGTCAATAGAGGATGGATTGTTTCATCACCAGTCAACAGAGGACAGATTGTTTCATCACCCGTCAACAGAGGACAGATTGGTTCATCACCCTTCAACAGAGGACAGATTGTTTCATCACCCTTCAACAGAGGACAGATTGTTTCATCACCCATCAACAGAGGACAGATTGGTTCATCACTCGTCAACAGAGGACAGATTGGTTTATCTCTTTAGACACTGCCTAGTTGATTTAAACCACAGACAAACCAGCTGAAGGCAAGGGGAAACCATCATTGTGCATCCCTAACACATTTGACAACCAACATAGCTTTAGATAAACAGCGTAAATGAGTTCTTCATAGTAACAGACTGGTCCACTAGGGAATGCCATGCACATGAATCAAGGCTCTTGTCATGGCACTGAATTAAACAAACATGCCCACTGGCTCAAGTAGTGTCATGAAGTGTTCATGCCATGAGCACAGCTGGCAAATTAATGAATGTGAAGCCAAAAATTAAAAGACTTGACATGAACATTTAGCGTGACTGATTAAGTAGTAGCTGTATGGACTAGGCTTTAGTTCAAAGTCAGCGATAGCAATAAATAAAATAAAAAACCAAAAACAGTAAGATGAAAGAAATATAAATAGTGAGAAAAGGAATATACGTTGCATGCTGCATATGTAAACAATAGATAAGCCATAAACAGCAAAATGTTATAAATAATAATGAGAAAAGGAATATAGACTTAATGTTGCTCATTCTGTCAGTCATATATTACGTAGGAATGACTTTTGTGTAGAAAGCAAATCCATGTGGGGGTTTGACACGCACGCTACAAGTTAATTAAACAGTCCCAACTGGATCAGTGTGAGCCTGCCTTCAAGTGAGTTTATTGCGTGAACGAATAGCATTAATCTGTCATAGACCACACTGGTAAAGTACTTAGTAACTGTGAGTCCGTGACAATTTGTGATACATATGTTCCTCTACGCCATGATATTATAGACTACATGCTACATATGTAAACAATAACTACACAATATACGTCATAACTATAAGGCTTCTCATTGATTGTTCATGTAGTTTGTGACCTGAGGACATACACAACTTCATATGCTATACCTGTTTTATATATGCTATTTACTGCCAATTTAATGAATGCATACACCAAATATAACACATTTCAAAGGTTAATAGTCCAAATTTATTAAGTTAGGGTATTTCAGATCTCCATCGTGAATAAAAGAAATACTTTGTAACATTTTCTTTATTTATGTGTTTTCTTGTGTTATTTCAAATAACCAGTTTAAGCTGGGGGGAAAAAATAACCTTGAAACATAACATAGATGAAATAAACACCAGTGCAACAGCTTAAGAATTAAAACTCACTTTTCTGGAGGATTTACAATAACAATCTCACTATTGTTCAACATCCTTCAAGAAATTATTAATAAATCATCTCAAATGTGTACACTATTCTTTAGTAGTAGTAGGCCTCTTTCAGTCCCGAAGGACTATAGAGTTGTGCCGCTGGGGAGGTGCCTGACAGCACTGCTGGTGACTGTAAAGTCCAATGCGAGAGTGACAATCTCTGTCACAATTTCTGCATCTGTAAGACGAGGCAGGTCCCGCAGCAAGTGACTGCATTTTATGCCTGTGCCTCTTATCCTCAGTTTGTTGGATCAGATTGTGATCAAAGAGCACCAGTCTGTTTCATACTTCTCTTCTCCAGGAACATCTGTCTGCTGCAACTTGTTCCTACATGTCTGGATCTATACCAAGGGTTTTCATATCTTGTTTGCACATATCTTTATATCACATTTGCACTAGTCTATAAAGCCATTGTATTCAGTATGACAGATGCATATATGCTCAAGATTACTCAGATTATCCAATACTGAAAATTTACAACATCAATGTCATTTTGTAAGCAAGTATGGCTGTTCTTATGTATGTATGTACAAGTATGTTCAAGTTCTCAGAAAACAAAATGGATTCGCTACTGTGACATTGGCTTCAGAAAATTTAAAAAACATATTTTCTCAACATATTTAAATATCACTTTTATTCTTATTGTTCAATCAGACCAGAGGCCAAGACAACAGCTGCCCTTTTCCAAGATATATAACAGCTTGACAAAGTTTATGAGCTTCAAGAAAGTACAGTTGTATCAAAATCCTTACAAGGCACAAAGAGAAAAGCCAGTACAAGTAAGTCACTAAATTAAAGGACCTTTTAAGATGCCAGGAGATGTAATGGGTTTATGGTGCCAGACCACAATTTATAGACCAATCAGCACTCGATGGGTGATGTGGTCAATATCAATTACTTCCCCAGACATTTCCTGCCACCTGTTTTAGGATGGTTGACTTTGGAGCATAAGTCAAATTTTTTTTAAATGCACTTATGTGTATTCAAATACATGATTCCTGGGCCAGCAGGCAAGCATGCTCGTCACTTCACTGCCATGGCTACCAACCACTACTGCAAACACCTTATTTTATTGTAAGAGAACCGCTTTAATAGAAAGCTGATTAAATACAAGCTTGCCAAGATACATCTGTTACAACAGCCTTGCCAGTCACACTCCAAGATAATAGTTTTCTGAAACCCCTAACAGATGAAACTTAAATATTCAAAGAATATCCCGCAAAAAATCAATAACACTTCAAGTTATGCTGTCTGTCATTACCACTTCAAAGAAGAAAGTCCATTACTATTATCTCCACCCTAATAAGTAAACCAAAGACATGCTTAGTCAACCATTGGTCACAGAGCCACTCAGCTTTATCATATGATTGATTGATTTAGGAACCGACATCACAGCATTCGGGGCATTCCCATAAGTGCTCCGTCCCCATCCTCAGCAGCCAGCGAAGAGTTCCAACACCAATAGTACCAGTAGCAATCTGATTATATGTCCATTTTAGACTAATCAGAACTTGATGGGTGATGTGGTCAATATCAAGTGGGCTTGAAGGTGTTTATAGCTTCCGGTTTCAAGATGGCGACGGACGGTCGTGTTGTTTTGTGTTCGTTAACTTTTTCGCGTAGGGGATGGATTTATTCATCTCTTGCGTGTAATTGGTGTGCCAGGATGTAAAACCAGGAGTTTCTACTCAAGATCTGCGCGGGTGCTACGGAGTTCGTGCATCGAGCGAAGCCATTCCTTGAGTGAATTTTCAGCAGCGTGTGTGGTTCTCAGCAGTCTGTGTTTACGTTTTTTCAACATGGCGGAACAACGTGTGTTTTCCGAGCGGTCAGCAGTCAACATAACGAAGCGGCGTGGTAGCCGCGCAGGGAGAAAGAAGCAAGGTAAGCGCGGTGGTTTGAGACGTTTTAGACTCAAGTGTCACCGTCTAGGACTCAGGAACATCCGTATTCTATATTGGAACTGTGCCAGTGTAAAACAACGGGGCTCTATTTTAGAAACCCTAGTTTACAGGAACGACATTGTAGCACTCCAGGAGACGAGACTGGGCGATCAGCCACTCCGAATTGCCGGCTTCAAATGTTTCTACAACAGACGACATCTGGGAACGGCGATTCTCGTTCGCGACAGCATGGTGGCATCAGAGCTAGACATGTCCAGTTGGGACAGTGACGATATACAAATACAGGCGTTGAGAGTTCATTCCAGTATACCATTCGTGTTGGTTAATGTTTATGCCCGCAATGCGAGTGTGGACGCCCAGAAGTGGCAGTGCTTAAGTGGCATATTAGGCCACGAGAGAAATGTTATTTTCTGTGGTGACTTCAACGCTAAAGGCAGATCATGGGGAAACACTTCCTCCAATACACAAGGGGAGGAGCTCGAGACTGCACTGGAAACCATCGACCTGGTTTGTATCAACAGTGGCTGTGTCACCAGGACAGCAAGCCGTCCAGGCGATGAGGACAGTGCTATTGATCTGGCGCTAGTTTCACCTTCACTCACTACAGTGTGTAGATGGGGTGTCCTAGGACACCATGGCAGCGACCACCACCCTTACAGCATATTGGTGGAGAAAGGCAGAACCAGGCAGCACAAGCTAAAGGTAAAGACGTTCCAGTATGACAGTACAGGGCAAGATGTGGTGAGTAAAATAAGACGTGACAAGCGCAGAACGTTTCAGGGCAGGAAAAAAAGCTGGGAGCAGCTACCGTGGTGGAGTTTCGAGGTGGAGAAGGCTTGGGTGGATAAGCGTAGTGCTGTAAGGAGATGGCAAAATGCCAAGAAGAACAGAGCTGGTCATCCTAGTCCCTGCTTGCACTTAGAAAGAGAGATGCACACAAAAGTAAGCTATTTCAAAAAACTGGTCACGGTGGTTAAAAGCGAAAAATGGGCAGAGGTGTGTCAAAGAGTAAGCACAGACAAGTCACTGAAATTGTTCTGGCGACTACATAAAAGCATGAGTGGTGTAGTCAAGAATAAGAGCATTTCTGACTTCCAAGGTGCTGACCTCATCTGGCAGAGGACTGACGAGGACAAGGGCAAAGCCCTCTTTGAACGCTACCTTGAGCAGAGCAACCAGACAGACATGGGAGGCCGAAATCTGGCCAAGGAGGTCACCTCAGACAGATGCAAGGCCCAGAACACTTCGGATGAAGACACAGTGACAGTGAAAGAAATCAAGGCTGTGCTTCGACGATCAAAAAACAGTGCTCCAGGTCCTGATGGCATAAGATACGACGACATAAATAGGTGTACCGACAATGAGCTAGAGAAACTAGCAGACATGTACAACAATAGTATAGGGAGTGCTAGCATCAAGGAGGAATGGTTACACAGCTATCTGATTCCCTTGCCGAAGCCTGACAAAGACCACAAAAAAATTCAGGGATATCGAATTATAACCATGCAGAATACAATAGGCAAGCTGCTGGAGAAGGTAATTGCCAGGAAAATATCAAGCCAACTAGAGAGGCAAGGTGTTTTCCCACCTACCCTGGGTGGGTACCGTCCAAAAAGAGAAACCTGGACCAATGCAGCAGTCTTTGCCCATGATGTCTATGAAGGTTTCCACTCAGGCACTGAAACCGTTGCTGCAGCGATTGATCTTGAGGACGCATACAACAGAGTACCACTGGATTTTTTAATGTTTCAGCTTCTTGAACTAAACGTAAGTCCATTCCTCCTTAGTTGGATCGCTGCAGCCCTCTTCCAACGGAAAGTAGTTTTTAGATGTGGCAGTTGGACTTCGGAACCAACAACAATATATCCTGGCCTACCACAGGGATCACCATTATCTCCGGTACTGTTCAACGCCTACACAGTGAGAATCACCAGTGAGCAGATCACTGGACCTGGCAGGACATTGTCATATGCCGATGATGTTTTAGTGTATCGTCAGGGTAAGGATAGAGAGGAGGTTGCTGTGGAACTACAAACCGAACTCAATCGCATAAGTACTTGGTGTGATGAAGCTGGGGCAATGGTCAACCCAACAAAGGCAACAGTGACTTGGTTCTCGTTGAATAATCATATTGTCAACAATCCAACACCAACTGTAATGCTGTGTTCAGAGACGGTGGAAAGAACGCAGGCAATGAATTACCTGGGGATACGGTTTGATCGAAGCCTTGCTTATAATGTGCACATAGACCAGGTGATAACAAAGGCCAAGCGGGGTTTGGCAGCGATGCGGGTGATGGCGGCAGCAAACTGTGAGCAGCGCCATCTATGTCTTCTGTACGAGGGGCTGGTCATGTCTGTTTTGGAGTATGCAATGGCAATCCTGACTCTCAGCCATAAGCAGATAGAAAGGATGGAAAGGATACAGAATGAAGCTATGCGCATTATTCTTGGATGTACAAGAGATACAGCATGCAGGGCGATGCGCTACCTTCTTGATTTTCCAACCATTGAAGAGAGAATACAAGTTTGCAGGGCACGCGCCTACCTCAGAATTAACGCAAACACACAACATCCACTGCATAGTGAAATTAGGAAGGTGAAGGGCAGCAGGTTAAAAAGAGGACGGTCGTGGATGGGTCAAGCCGAAGACATTCTTCAACAGGTGTGTTCACTTGAGGACTTAGAACCTGGCGAGGAGTGGGTGCAAGTGCCAACAGACTTCTGCACATCCTTTTCAGTTTGCATCCAACTAGATAGAAAATGCAGACAAGAAAATCCGGCTGCTGTTGAGGCTGAAGTACAAGCGTTGATTTTCGAGAATTCGCTAGACGGTGACGCGGTCATCTACACAGATGGGTCGGTCGTCCGACATGTGAGAAGCTCATGGGCCTTTACAGCTCGGGCCGGAGGGAGAATTGTGAAGGAGGACTCTGGTGCTTTCACTGAAACCACAAGTAGCCTGACCATGGAAGTCATGGCAGTAAGTAAAGCAATAACATGGCTCGAGACACAGACATTCACTAGGGCTTGTTTCCTTAGCGACTCAATGAACATGATCAAGAGGATAGAGGAGGGGTCGATCCGAAGAGAATGGTTGCTGCCTCTGAAGCGGTCTCGGCTGGCAAAGATTAGTTTCATCTTCGTGCCAGGGCATGCGGGAGTACAAGGAAATGAGCGGGCTGACAAGCTCGCAGGTGAGGCTACTGTGGAGGGCGGACGCGCCATGGACCAGGCTGACATTCTGAATGCTCTACGAGAAGTGAGACTTTTGCGAGAACCAAGTGATGACTGTGAATCTACAACAATGGCCAGACTGCGAGAGCAGCAAATTAAAAGAGGGGTGGCCAAACAAGAACACTACGCAGGAAGCCAAAGAAGATTGATAAACCAACACAGAACTGGCGTCGTTAGCCGCTACACGCTGCGGGATTTGCTGAGGAGGGGATCCGAGCACTTATGGACTGAATGGTTCGATGTGCAACGAGGATGATCTGTCCACTAACTAACTAACTAACTATGTCCATTTCGCCTTTCCTCTGAGCGCCAAGCGTCGGCCAGATGCCCTCGTCACTCCACGCTACCTCATTCTTGCCAGCCCATAGTGATCCATTTGTTCCTCTGAGGTGTACACGTGCTCCCACAAGGCCACAACCACGTCTGCCTTGTCATGCATCAATACTCCATAATCAACAAACGTTGTTTGTTTACTTTGCAAAGGTTTATAATTGTAATATTATTCAAAATGGTGTATTACATTAATATCTGTTACAAAGAATAACAATTTCTAGTTTATTAAACAAGAGCACACAACTCGGGATATTCCATCGACAGTTAAAGTTAGCTAAATAAATTGACCCAATGAATTGTGAAATATGATAAACTAAGCTATGATTTTACACAAGAAAGGAACACAAATACAAAGCAAACAAATGTTACACTCATTGATGAAACCACTGGACAAATCCTTTGGCATCACTTTTTACCTGTCAGACTGTGGCTGTTAACAGTTGCCAAAGTGCATGTGATAGACTAGTGTGGCAATATTATTTTCTGTGGACTTCTAATCAATTATGATAGCCATCATTATTTGTAAATGTACAGACTGAAATTATGGGCACACCTACACAATTGTATATACATAGTATGTAGTATATACACTATGCAGAAATAGTTTACACTGGCTGATAGGGCAGGGAAGACTGGCCAAGCAAACATAGTTGGCCACCATCACCTTCATTGAGTTATCTACCAGAGATATTTTGGCATACAATTTGTGGCTGTTCCTGTCAAGATCACTGTGATACCCCATTATTAGAGATTAACAAGTGTTGAGTAGAGAGGAAAACAACTATAAACATCACATCCGTGAAAGTCAAAGACCAGCTCTCACACCATGTACTGGGTATATGGTGCTAGCCCCATATTTCTAGACCAAATTACATTCAATGGGTGATATGGTTGATTTGTTAAGGCACAAAGTTATAATTTTGGAGTATTCTACAGGTAAAGTTGGAATTAAACAAAATCAACATTAATATATTTCTAAAGTGTTTCTCCTGTATGTGATATCTTGTGAATCTTTAGGTGGCCAGCATGAGTAAAAGAAGCACCACAATCATCACACTTGTAAGGTTTCTCTCCTGTATGTATTCGCTTATGTTTCTGCAGATGGCCAGCTTGAGTAAAAGAAGCACCACAATCACACTGGTAAGGTTTCTCTCCTGTATGTACTCTCTTGTGGGTCTTCAGATTGCCTGCTTGAGTAAAAGAAGCACCACAATTATCACACTTGTAAGGTTTTTCTCCTGTATGTGTTCTCTTATGTCTCATCAGACTTCCAGCTTCAGTAAAAGAAGCACCACAATCATCACACTGGTAAGGTTTCTCTCCTGTATGAACTCTCTTATGGGTCTTCAGACTGCCTGCTTGAGTAAAAGAAACACCACAATAATCACATGTGTAAGGTTTTTCTCCTGTATGTGTTCTCTTATGTTTCATCAGATCGCCAGCTTGAGTAAAAGCAGCACCACAATCATCACACTTGTAAGGTCTTTCTCCTGTATGTATTCTCTTATGATCCCTCAGACTGCCAGATAGAGTATATGAAGAACCACAGTCATCACACTTGTAAGGTGTCTCTCCTTTATGTATTCTCTTATGGTCCCTCAGATTGCCAAATAGAGTAAAAGAAGCACCACAATCATCACACTTGTAAGGTGTCTCTCCTTTATGTATTCTCTTATGGTCCCTCAGATTGCCAAATAGAGTAAAAGAAGCACCACAATCATCACACTTGTAAGGTGTCTCTCCTTTATGTATTCTCTTGTTGTTCATGTTCTTATGGCACTCTAGAGGGTCATCTTGAATCAAAAGATCATCCCATTCATTACAATTGTTTGACATCCCTTCACTATGTTTTCTTTTATATCTGTCTACATATACATTTGGAATAGAAACATCAGACAAGTCTCCTGTGTGAGTTCTTTGACAGCTATTACTGACATAATAAAAAATGTCATCAAGAAACTTTGCACAGCTCTGTGTATGTATTTCTTGTCTTTCCTTATTTTGCTGCTGACAATTCTCAATAGCCTGAGATAGTTTATTGTTTGTATCAATCACAGAAGACATATTTTCTGACATTTGACAACAATTTTCATGTTTTACCGATGCCTTACAACTGTTCTCAACCATTATTTATTCTGGATTGCTGTGTTCTGTCATTTCTTGAATGATGCTACCCCCAGCTATGTCTACCATTTTACTGAAGCTGTGACTCCTGTCCTCGCACAGAACATCTGATACTTCTTGTTTCACAACCTTCATGTCTATGCTGTCATATGTCCACTTTTTTAAATGCTCTTGTACGGATTGGTAAGGACTCCTTGGAGCCCAAGTGTGTATTTCTGAAACACACCAAAGTAAATAATATCCTCATGAATATACCAGGTATTGATTATGAACAGATGTGTATGTGTAATCAAGTAGGTACACATTGCAGTTATAGACAATCAATTTCAAATGAACGAAAGAAGAAGAATGATTAATATGCTAATGTATGATTTAAGCTGATGTATGACCTAAATTCATGATGATATAAGATGATGTATGTTCTAAGCTGATTTATAATCAAGGCTGGTGTATGTTCTAATGTATGATATAAACTGATGTATGATCTAAGTTCATGATGATCTAAGCGATGCATGATCTAAGCTGATGTATGATCTAAGTTTAGGTATGAACTAAGCTGAAGTATGATAGAAGCTCATCATGATATAGGCTGATGTATGTTCTAAGCTGATGTATGATCTAATATGATCTAGGCTGCTGTATGATCTAAGCTTAGGTATGATCTAAGAGAGTTGAAGTGACTGCGTTAGTGTAAATTAACAGATTAACATGTGTGTTTAATTTTTTACTGACATTTTCACTTATGAAGTTTATTTTAAGTATATTTATCTCTAAACAATTCATAACAGCAAGCAATATTGATATTTCATTGCAGTCACAATCAAGAGTGTTAACCTCCAGCCAGAAACTAACATCCGTGGTGCAACATGAGGTGACATATTAACCCTTTACAGGGCAGACGCTTGTCCGTTTTGTAGCCCTGAACGGGCAAGATTTTTTCAGGTTCTGTAAAATTTCAGGTCGCGTTAGTAAAAACATCACAAATAAGGTGTTAGTCAACCGATTTTAGTTAAATAAACAACACAATGAAGGGAAAAGCATGCAGAATATGTTATTCACGTGATTGTTGCCGGTAATCCATATATGAACACAAATATTTATGAAATACGGCATGTTGTTTGTGATACTGTTCCTCATTGTAACTCAGAGTTCTTAGTCCAGACATCTACTACAGTGCACTGAACTCCACAAGGTGATCACCCCCCCCCCCCCCCAGGTTAGCAGAAACAGAAATTTAGAATAAAATTTTTAAGGACAAGGTTATGAAACAACTGCTCATTGGCTGATGCTCACTGACTAGACTTGTACATCCATCATTATCATGCCCCGGGGGCACGGACAACATAGACCCATATCATTGCATCCGGGGTGGCGAGACCTAACTTGACGTATTATCTATTTTTCATAGGATGTGCCGTAACCTAATTAACAATTAAAAATGGCCGCCAATTGTTATTATTCATTAAAAGTCTGTCACATTGCTAACAAACCTGGTAAGATGTATATTTTATTGTGCGTTTTGGTAACAGGAAAGTAAAGGTCACATTACTGTTTGATAGAATGTCAAGAGGATCAACTTTATCGAACCGGGTTTACCCCATATGACTCGGTCTCTTTCCGCACGGCGGCCTGCCGAAAGCATTGTACAAAGCACGAAAGTTTCAGAGTCTCTGACAAAAATGCACTCGACTTTTAAGACTTTTCGATAGGATGTGCTGTGACCTAATTAATAGTTAAAAATAGCTGCCCATTTATATTAATTAAATGTCATGTGAAATGTTCGTCGTTAGTGAAAGAATAGTTCATATTTTAAATAAATATAGCAATGTCAGAATTATTGAACTTTCCGGGCTGGGTCTTGGGATTCGATCTTGATTTCGCGCGCAATTAGTTGCATCCAACGATCACTTCCGGTTGTTACCATGTCTTCTAAGAATTTAATTCTTCAAAAGCAGCATGGTACGATGAAAGGGGAATCTACTCTGATCTTTGTAGTATTAGACCTTCTGTTATACACCAAAAGTTTTAGGCCGACAAAGTGTTTTTTCTGGATTTTCTTTTAGTCTGTTCACGAATAGTAAGCTAATGTGTCTTATAACTCGTGTATCTTAAAGAAGTCTAAACGTTTTATTGCAATTTTGAATCCCTCGTCCAATTTTACATAAATGTGAAGAGTTTCAACACAGCTGGTGTTTGCTGGGGTTCAGGAAAAAATATTTCCTGACATGGCCAAATAATACAAAGTTCAAGATGGCGGCAGCCCATACAATACAATAGTACTAAACTTTAGCTGGACCTATATTTATTTATAATTAGAACTGGTAATTTAACTACTAAAATTAAACAGAATACAAGTGTCATTTGTAGCAGTAATGTATCTGTGTACTTGTATAATATTTCAGCATTTGACATGACTGAAAATAATTTTGAAAGCCAGTTTTCAGACCCATCTCTGTAAACCTGTAAGTGTAAGTAAGGAGTACTTAACTTATTTCTTAGCAGAGCACCAGTACTTAATTATTTAAATTTAAATAAAATACTGTGAAATAAGTTATGTTTTTTTTTTTAAAGTTAGTATTTAATTATTAATTGCTCACTTCTAGATACAGAACAGTGTAATTATTGAGCAGAAGTAGAAATCCATTATTAGCGAATTATTTTATTTACTTATTTTTTTTTTAAATTTAATATTTTAATAATTAATTAACTACTGCTTAATTTATACAGCAGTTACAAACTTATTTACTTACATTAATGCATGATATTTAATCAACAAAAGAAAGCTGTCGCAATGCAGTTGGTACATTAAGACAATATGAGTACATTTTTATGAATTGTTCTTTCACTAACGACAAACATTTCACATGGCATTTAATTAATATAAATGGGACTACTGCCCTATGCGCCGCCTTGGGCTCAAGAGGAAAGACTAACTATAGTAATATATTGCAGGAAATGTTATCAACAATAGAAAGATAATGCAGTGTATAGTGAACAGATCAAGGATCATATATTTTTGAGGGAGGATCATTAATTGTTAATTAGATCATGGCACATCCTATCAAAAAATAAATAATACGTCAAGTTAGGCCTTTATCAGCCAATCTTAGAACTCACGGCTCCATTCTTATTTCTTTCAACCCACTGAATGAAATGAATGGTCATCGTCATTCTTGATGGACAAACAACAAGAGTTATTATGGTCAAAATCAAAAGCAAGCTGATAGACATAAATATTATTATACAAGTATACGCACCAACAACAAGCAGTAGCGATGAAGAAACACAAAACTTTTACGATGAAGTAGAAATGGCGATGTCACAAATTAGATCACAAGAAATAAAAATAATACCAGGAGATTTTAATGCAAAAGTAGGAATGGGAAATATGGCGGATGTAATGGGGAATTGTGATTTTTTTTTTTTTAAATTTATGTTGCATATCCCTTACAGGACGTTGCAGTCAATACCAGCATTTTTCAGCTGCTCTTGGTGTACTTGTATTAGACAAGATTACGCTCAGTAATTTGCCATTGATTTCTGAACGAATCTCGCGCAGCTGCGTTACTCACGAGAATGTAAGGGATTGCGGAGAAAGACGTTAAGTCCTACCCCAAGGAGTGATTTAGGTACAAGAAAAGAGCCTACCTCCTTGGCGATGCCGTTGCGGACGCGATTCGTAATGCGCTTACTCGCGTTCAAAACACAGCGGTGACCGATTTGGCAGCAGAGCGTGTCGCACTGGTTTTAACGTATTGGTATGGGAGCCGGTGGTTCAGAAACAATGGCAAACTACTGAACGTAAATACTTGCCAAGACATCAACAATGGCAGTAGAATGCTGGTGTTGACTGCAACTTAAAAGGAAAAAAACAAACAAACAAGAAATGAAAGAGAAGAGAAACTAATAGAATGATCAACTATCAATGAAATGATAATTGGAAACACCGGGTTTAAACACAATAAAGGAAGACTTTACACACGGAAAAGCCTTGAAAATAAAATACTCACCCTGGGATGCAGAGGTGTTTCCAAGGCACCAGGGCCGGGTTATATACTGGCCAAGACCTATTGACGCGTCCTCGTCGAGCGTCCTGGGCAACAGGTCCTTTCGGGGTCCTGGCTGAGGTCAATAGGATCGCCGATTCCTATGAAGTCGGAGAGTGTCTGCCTGTATGGCGAGGAACCACCAGTCTGCACACCAATAAGCCAGACATGGGACAACGGATACTCACGCAAAACTCAGGTCCTGTATGACATCACACTGAAGTTGGACAACAGGATGCCTTCATCTGACATACAGGACTTCGCGTTGGAGCTCAAGCCAACGAACACAAGCAAGCAAGCAAGCAAATACTCACCCAAATTTTCTACATCTTATATATAAAAAAGGATGTGTGTGTGTCCTTTATGCGTTCGCGAACGGTCCATCCGATTGAGATGAAATTTTCTACACGTCTTCCTCTCATTCCCGCACTGCTAACTGTCATATTTTTTTAGTGTAAAATTGGCTGCTTAATTAATATTATTTAATATTTCATTTTCATTATAATTTCAATATAGCGAGGGGACTTAACTCTAGAAAAGTTATTTCAAGGAGCATAACCTTTAATAACGTTGCTATATAACTTATAGTCATATTGTTGCATCGTTTTCAAAGATTTATAAACTCTTTGTCTATAGTTATTTACCGGCATATGAGTTATAACAAATCATGATATAATCTTTAAGGCATTTTCACATTTTTCATAAAAATAATGCATAATGCATAACATTGTAACTCATTTTTTATGCTTAACGAAGTTATCTACAGTACGGTCATGTAGGTGATTAAAAACAGTTTTCATTAAAAATAATGGATGGTGTGTGGAAGGACATTCTTTTAAGTTACTTTTTGTTGCTGTATGAATTTAATGAGACGCTCCCCACCAGGAGCTGGGCGAAGTCACGCCGGGTCAGATAGATAGACAGACCCACCTTTTCGCTGCAGTTATCTACAGGCATATGCGTTATAATCCTCCTCCTCTCCCCTCCTCCCTCTTCGTCTTCTCCTCTCCCTCCTCCTCCTACCTCTACCTCCTCTCTCCACCCTCCTCATCCTCCCTTCACCTCCATCCTCTCCTCTCTTCCTCCCTCCTCCTCCCTCTACCTCCTCCATCCTCCTCTCTCTTCCTCCCTCTCCCTCCTCCTCCTCACATTACCTCCATCCTTCCCCCTCCTCCTCCCTCTTTCTCTCGCCCTCCTCCTCCCTCTACCTCCTCCACCCTTCTCCCTCTAATCCTCCACGCTCCTCCTATTCCCTCCTCTCCCCTCCTCCCTCCCTCTCCCTCCCTCTACATCCTCCTCCTCCCTTCACCTCCATCCTCCCTTCACCTCCTCCTCCTCCCTCCCCCTTATATGGGAACGGGAACCGGAGCAGGGGCCGAATATGAATTAAATGAGACAGACAGATAGTCGGGAACGGGAACTTATATGACTACTTATATGAATTAAATGAGATGCTCCCCATCAGGGACTGGGCGAAGCCGGGCCGGGTCAGACAGACAGACAGACAGATAGTCGGGAAAGGGAACTTATATGACTACTTATATGAATTAAATGAGATGCTCCCCATCAGGATCTGGGAGAAGCCGGGCCGGGTCAGACAGGCAGGCAGGCTGACAGACAGACAGACAGACAGATAGATAGTCAGGAACGGGAGCTTATATGACTACTTATATGAATTAAATGAGATGCTCCCCACCAGGGTCTGGGCAAAGTCGGGCCGGGTCAGCTAGTATTTCATAAATCATGCATTTACCATTCATGCATCATGGTATGAGTGTTACTAGTATATAATGCTTTAGGCTTTTACAATGCCAGAACAGTATAACAGAGATTGTTGTATGGCATGGTTGAGATAATTTTGATTGCAAAACACAGTCAGATGATACATACACGATTTCATTTCAAAACAACAAACTTAGTACATTACAGACTAAACATAAATATTTATATACAAGGACTGAATATTATAACTGAGTGAGAGTATTGTAAACTTACACATAATATGATTTTCCAGTTTATTTCAGGTTTAAGATAATATTACGTTAATTATTATGTATTATTATGTATTATGCTTAAAGTTATAATATTGCACTTGTAGCATTAATGGTTTATTCGCATAAGTATTCCTGGTACTCTGATTGTGGGTAACACTGTGAAGATTTAACCTCACATGTATTATTGGGAAGGCAAACTAAATGTACATGCCCAATACAAGGCGAAGGCCGATAAAAATCAACCACCTTAAAAAATAAGTAAACTAGGCTACAATTATTGTTGTCGCATTGTATTTTGCATTATACATTGCAGATTGTCGATATGATATTTCAATGTTATCAAATTCAGACGTAATTTCATTTTAATGCAACAATTATGTTTATAGAGTTTTGTTGATACCCATCCACGGTAATAGGCATACGATATAGAGAACTATAAGGCCAAGTACACAATATAGAAAATAAACGAAGATGCATGTGACCTAGGATCTCTCATAGAATTACAAGCAACAAAAAGGCCATGAGAACTCATATTATGCCACTGGACGACAGCTACGAAGGCAGCAAACCTCACTTATTGAATTTAAAACAAATAAACGTCAAATAGTAACCACGATTGACAAGATAGCAAGTAGGATAGAGAAAGTATAGTCATTGATATATATGTACATTCCACATCTCCAATACAGATACAGAGGGAATGGTAGCATTTAATCACACACGTCCCCTCGATTGGGTATAACAGCTTTGGTTGGGGATGCTTGTCGGTAAGGCAAATGAGGGATTACTATGGGTAGGCCGCGGAACCTTATGAAGCTCATAGATTAGTTAGCACAGCCATCCCATAGGCTGGTGCTACACGACGCCTACCGGGGGTGTAGATAGAAGTGCATGCCCGTTATATAATAATATTTTTAAAATGAGATTTTATGTGTGATTAATAGGAGACCGTGTCATCACCAGGTGGTGGATGAAATTTTGAGGGCAGCCAACAGATATTTGTGGGTCATGGCCTCGAGTTTTACGACGACATGCAGAGGAACTCTTCTTGGGTCAATGGCTGCGGTCTCCGACCAGTAAGGTCACTGCCATAGAGGAAAGCAACGGCAAACTACCTCTTTAAAAGTGCCTAGTATATCATGATTCGCTTAAAGACTGATCATCGCAAGACAAGGACAGAGACGTTAAAATTAGCAACTTGGAACGTTAGGACGTTAAACAACGACGGAAAATTAGAGAACATAAAACAAGAAATTGAAAAGGAAACAATTTATATTTTAGATATGTGCGAAACGAGATGGACAGGATCAGGCATCAAGATAGATGACGATTTCAAGATTATTTATTCTGGAGGTGAAGATCGTCATAGGGGAGTGGCAATTATTTTGGACCGGAAAACAACATCTGTTCAAGGATATTGGGCCATGTCGGACAGAGTTCTACTAGTTAAATTAAGTGGCAGACCTTTTAGCATAAATATTATTCAAGTATATGCACCAAAAGGAGAATCCAGTGAAGATAGTGTAGAAGAATTTTATAATGACATAGAGGCTGCCTTAAAGAAATGTAAAAATTCAGAAATAAACATCATAATAGGGGACTTCAATGCAAAAGTAGGAAATCAAGGGGATAGATACACAGTAGGAAACTATGGTTTAGGAGAGAGAAATGAAAGAGGATACAGACTCGCGGAGTGGGCAAAAGAACAGGAAATGATTGTAGGAAACACCTGGTTTAAGCAACACCCTAGAAGATTATGGACATGGAGGAGTCCTGATAGCAGGATTAGAAACCAGATTGACTACATTCTCATTAGCAGAAGATTTAGAAACACGCTAACAGTAGCAAAAACAGTTCCCAGTGCTGATTGTTATAGTGACCACAGATTACTCACAGGAACATTGAGGATAAAGTTGAAGAAAGTCAAGTATATAACAGGAAACACTAAATATGATTTGTGTACATTGAGTAATGACAAGGAAATACAAAACAAATTCAACATAGAAGTACAGAACAGATTTGAAATATTGTCTGATCTAGAGATATTATTCCAGGATGTGAATGATCAATGGGAAACGTTGAAGAATTCAATCAATGTGGCTGCAGAAACAACTATTCCAAAATTAAAGAAGGTGGGTCGTAAGAAATGGATGACTGAAGAAATTTTACACCTCATGGAAACAAGAAGACTCAACAAAAATAATTCTGTCAAATATGAAGAAATCCACAGACAAGTCAGAATATTATGTAAGGAGGCAAAAGAATCATGGCTTGAGGAAAAGTGCTTAGAAATTGAAAACCAACACAACAGTCAAAATACTAAATTAGTGCACAAAAGAATTCAAGAACTTACTAATAAAAGAACAAGTACATCAACAGGGTGTCTAAAAACTAAAGATGGCAAAATCATAATAGAAAAGGACCAGATTCTACATGTATGGACAGATTATGTGAAACACCTTTATGATGATAACAGAGACGAACAGTATGATATTAGATTTAATAATGAAGGACCGCCAATTTTGGAGATGGAGGTTCGAAATGTTCTTAAGCATATGAAAGCTGGCAAGGCCCCCGGTGCAGATAACATCACAACAGAAATGATTAAAGCTTTAGAAGAATTTGGACTAGAGCAAGTCACCAGACTGATGAACACATTATATGATACTGGAGATATACCTCCTGAATTATGTAACTCTGTATTTATTGCAATCCCAAAGAAATCAGGAACCTTGGAATGTGATCAACATAGAACAATTAGTATAATGAGTCACATCACAAAGATTTTGCTAAGAATTATCATGCAAAGAGTGAGGAAGAAGATACAACCTGAAATAGGGGAAGAACAATGTGGGTTTGTAGAAGGAAAGGGTACAGTAAATGCTGTGTATATGCTGCGAACAGTTATTGAACGTGCTATAGAAGTAAACAAGGATATACATCTTTGCTTTATTGACTATACAAAGGCTTTTGATAGAGTTAGACATGTCAACATGGTGGATATGCTTGCAGATCTACAAATTGATGGGAAAGACATTAGACTTATGAAGAACATATATTGGAAACAACAAGCTGCAATAAGGATTGACAATGGTTCCAAATTGCTGTATGTAGCCGGGGCGCAGTGTTGGGGTGTCAGGATCTTCTATTAGGCTCGTTGGCTAACACATGTGAGACAGTACAAGTACAACGTGATTCGACGTAAGACACAGCAACACAATTTCTATGGATTTATTACCACATTAAATACATAACAATAGTTACAGCAATGTACAACATATAACAACTCACAACCACAATACAGCTCATAGGTCTGACGCTCACGATATCAGTCGTTCAGCTCACAACCACGGAGATTCACACAAAACGCCTTGCTCTCGACACACACGTCCGTTCAGATGTCCAGTCCCAGCTTGGTCTGAGATTAACACACACACTGCCCACTGCCTCTGGTGGGGTCACGTGGCTTTGCGTGCGTCTGTCGTCAGCGCTGGTCGCGTGTCAGGTAAGAATCTCGCCAGCGCGACAACTCTTGTCCGCCGGGCGCCGCAACGATGTTGCTGCTAGGCTCTGACATTCTCCCCGGGTACTTCAATGAAAGATGCCATCTTTCATTCATGATGTATGTATATACTGGGGTATTGTTAATTTCATGTCAGAGACTACTTTTTCCCCAGTGTTATGCATGAAAATACATATAAGGCATAGAAATATATACACAAAAAATGTAAGTTGCATTGAAATGACAAATGAAGTACAATTTTTAACACAATTCAGGTTTCATTCCTCTGATGCCTGGTTACCTTCATTGCAATAATACCCAGTCAGATCAGTAGCACCAGCTTCACGCATCTACCTCGCAGCTATTTGAAAAAAAAGTAATAATATGATTGTTTTGCAACAACCATCTAGCCAGACTGAAATACGGCTTTGTATTAGTCGTATTAAACACTTAAACTCTGCCCTCATTTGGTCAGGAGCTCTTATGTTGGTTTGCAATGTTGGCAGCCCTATGACATGCTTGGTGGACGCCTACCTGCTGTGCCAAATATTTGAGCAACAAAATGTCTATCTATACAATATACATTAATGAATATGTTTCAAATTATGGCCCTTGATGTAATTGACAAATGCAAGGGAAGTAATTTTGACATTTAAGAAATTCCATACATTATTATAATTATTTAATTTCTTAGCGTCATTGCTTGACGTTTCTTCATATTAACGAGAAAAAGTCGGTAATATGAATACATTAATCAAGATATGATTCTAAGATTACACTAATCAAAATAAATAAGTACCCAATTGGTATATTATATTTTATAGATTAAAAAAATTTTACAAGTGTCATAAATTTTTGGCAATTTGTACATAGTCTGCTAATTTTGCTATACTTTTTAAATTATACCGGAAATACACACGAAACGAAAAATTTGGTTGATGTTACATTTTCTGAACACAAATGATCCGGTTTTCTTTCGGAACGGATAGTAAAATGTTCTCACAGTTCGTGTATGATGTTATAGTATCACAACGGATTATGGTGGAATGTTCTTATTTCCGATGTGTTCACACGTCGAACAATTTGGATTACATTCGCTGTAAAGGTGGTGTAGGAGTCAATGTTCGGTCCACACTTGCACATGTTAAAATATCACGGTGAAAAAAATCACCCACAAATGTCACAATGGTAAAGTTCGCTTCTGGTAAGTGGATAAGCGTCTGTGACCCTGTTGTTGGTGTCTATATACAATTAATATTGTTCTCATTCTAACACACACTACACAATTATACTACACTCATTACATAACTTGATTAAAATAAGAATATTATACATGTCGGTTTCTAAACCGTATCACAACTTTACTTATAGACCTTACACAGTAGGTGACTGGAAAAATTCACACATTGGTGGCTGTGTTGGGCTGAGTGTAATATTACACAGTGCACTCAGACATTGCTTACTGGGTCTGTCGGACAACGGGACAAAAGGTCGGCGATTGTATTCATTCTGCCGGGAATATGGCGAACTTCAAAACTGAAATTCTGAAGCTTCAAGGACCAGCGAGCAATCATGTTATTTGATGGTACTGCAGAATTGATATACCTTAATGGACTGTTGTCAGTTTCGATGATAAAGTGACGTCCTAGAAGATATTTGGACAGCTTTGTGACACTTTCTACTAAGGCCAATGCCTCTAATTGCGGAATGGACCAAGACCGCTCTCGGGGCCTTAGTTTTCTTGATAGAAAACAAACGGGATGCAGAATGTCGTTGTATTCCTGCAATAGGACTGCACCGATCGCAATGGAGCTAGCATCTGTTCTCAATCTGAAAGGTAAACGAATGTTGGGCAATTTAAGGATGAGATTAGGTGCATTCTTATCAGAAAAGTGTGCCAAAACTTTATCAAACGCATTTCGTAGGCATTCATCGTTTACAACTTTTTCGGGTTTATTCTTGGTTAGTAAGTTAGAAAAAACCTCAGTCAGTTCTGAAAAATCAGGAATGAAGTTCCTGTAATAATTAATAAGTCCCAATAAACTGCGGACTTGTTTCTTATTTGTTGGAAGTGCCAGTTTTAGAATTTTCGAGACAATTTTGTTGTCTGTCATGACAAAGCCATTGGATATTCTGTACCCCAAAAATGATATCTCTTGGTAAGCCAGGCTCACCTTTGAGGGCTTCACTGTCAGTCCGTGCTGTCTGATACGTTCTAGTGTCTGTTCCAGTATCTTTATATGTTCCGTCATTGTCTCTGTATGGACACAGATGTCGTCAATATAGGAAACTATCTTAGGGATGTCAGATAGGAGGAGTCGTGTCATGCGTACAAATGTGGCTGGGGCATTGACTAGCCCAAATGGAAGTTTGCACCATTCGTACAGTCCCCAAGGCGTGGCGAAAGCTGTTAGATGTCTGCTGTCTTCATGTACAGCAATCTGCCAGTAACCTTTAGCCATGTCAAGGGTCGTGAAGAACTTCGCGTCAGTCAGTTCTGTCAGAAGATCGTCCGTATTTGCCATTGGTTCAAGATCTAAAACAGTTATTTTGTTCAGTTTTCTGTAATCAATGCAAAGTCGTATTGTGTTGTCCTTTTTCCGTACAATGACCATAGGTGAAGAGAAGTCTGATAGGGATCGTCTGATGATGTTGTTTTTTTCTAAGTTGATGATTTCCTGATGTAGTTGTTCCTTGTAATGTAATGGTATGGTGTATGGTCTGCATCTTATGGGTGTGTTTGATGTGAGTGTGATGTGATGCTGTACTAACTCTGTTTGTCCTGGGTTGTCTGAAAAGATGGTGTTGTACTCTTGTATCAACTGTTTGCAACTGTTTGTCTCTGCTTGACTTAGGTTTGGATTGATCTTGATCTCCTTCAAGCAGTTTGTCGTGTCTAATGTAGGTGTTGGAATCTCGTCGCTAGAATCGTCATCTTCGTGATCTATTATCACGGTGCAAGCTGTCGTATCGTCTTGTTCGTTGTCTCTGTTGTAGTATGGTCTTAGCATATTGATGTGAAATATTTTGTGTTTGTCTTTTATCAGGATTTCGTAGTCAACAGGTGAGATTTGTCTTGTCACTTTAAAAGGTCCTTGCCAAGAATCTGTCAGTAGCTGTCTGTCACTAGGTAGTAGTAGTAGAACGTCCTGTCCAGCTGTCAATGTTATAGTCCTGTTACCTTTGTCTGCGTATTGTCTGTAAGTAGCACCAGATAGTTTTAGTGCACTTTTAGCAATTTCACATGATTTCATTATCCTTTCACGCAATGATGTTACATACACAAATGATGATATGGGTTTCAATACTGGAGTGGAATCAGTTAACATTTGGTGATAAATTGTTAATGGGCCGCGTGGTTTGGCACCATAGATGAGTTCAAAAGGAGAGAAACCGGTACTAGAATGTGGTACCTCGCGATAAGCAAAAAGAACAGCTGGTAAGTATACATCCCAGTTATTGGGGTGATCTTGAGTTACTTTGGCTAGCATGTGCTTCAGATCCCCATTAAGCTTTTCTATAATCCCGCTCGAGTGAGGATGATAGGGGCTATTGAAGACTTGCTTCACTCCTAACATTTTAGTGAAAGCTTGAGTGGATGCAGCGATAAACTGCGTGCCTCTATCAGACTGGATGGTATCTGGAAACCCAATTCGGGAAAAAATATGGAAGAACACTTCCATGATATCGTTGGCAGTAATGTTCTTTAACGGAATCGCTTCTGGCCAGCGACTACATTGATCAATAATTGTTAGAATATATTTATTCCCTCTAGTTGTTGTATGACTAAGAGGGCCCACAATGTCAACTGATAATTTTTCAAAAGGTCGACTGGCTAAGTCAGTGACTTGTAACTTTGCCTGTGGGTGTTTACCTTTCTTTACCAGTTTCTGGCATGTATCACAACTTCTGCAATATGTTTTTATGTCATTACAGAATTTTGGCCAATGAAACTGTGTCAATAGTCTTGACCTGGTTTTAACATATGCCATATGACCTGCAAAAGGTATATCGTGAGCAAGATGTAAAGCTTGCCTACGATAAGTAGTTGGTAACACAGTTTGCTTTGTTGTAACGTCACCTCTGGTGTAGTACCTGGTGAGTATATCATTGTATAAAGCAAAATGCCATTTAGCATTTTTCGTTACTCTTGGCTTTTTGCCGATCAGGTCAAAATACTTTGACAGTGAAGGATCAGCTTTTTGAGCTGTTATGAATGTTTCCTTCATCGAGTCACTAGGTGGTACTTCTGGGCTAAGCATTTGAATAGCCTCAGTTTGGTTACTATCATCTTGCACTCTAGCAGTAGCTCTTGTTACTGCGTTCACACACTCAATGACATCAGATGATGATGGAATAATATCGTCAATGAAAATCAACCACACAAAATATATTGTAAATGGTTAGTAGAAAAATAACTTACAATTGATTTGACTATACGATGCGTGCCCACTAATGCATACGTAAAGTTAAAGTGAAGAAAAATATACTCAAGTGCCCTTGGATATGATGGCGAATGGTTGGGCAATCGGGCTAGAAAACTGTAAGGTCGTACTTCGGAACCACTAATGACCTCTACGGCAGGGTTATGGATGGTACGCAAAAACCTGCTTTGTTTTTGGAGAGAAATAAGTTAGCGTGTGTTTGTTGGTGTGTGCCTGCAAGTCACTAAGTGTTGATTGGGTTTGGATGGCGTCGAGTATAATTGTATGTCGTAAATTTGTCGTCAACAGTGTTTCTTTCAACAGAAGTTACACTCTTTCCAAAACTCTTTGCGTTCCACAAACTCAATACACAAAAACAATCTATCTGTATTTGAACACTCAATAACATTGATGACACATCACTTACATCAAGATGACATTCAGTAAGGACAAAGACATCAAGTTTACAAGATGGCGACAAGGTCAAAATGGCGGCAAAATCACAAGGTTGACAAGGTCACACGGTGACAAGTTTACAAATCACAAATGTTTAACACGTTTACAGGATCAAACAATATGTACTGTACATTTACTAATGATCTTAAACATATTTAGACAATGTAGTAATGGATCACACTGAGACTTTTCCGATCACATGTACATCACTATAACCTTGACAAATTTTACAAGTACAAGAATTATAGTTTTAAAGTTTTAAATCACAAAGACGAACAACACACGTCTAAATATATTAGGTTCTTAAATAAAGACGAGCAACCCACGTCCACACATGTCAGGATCTTCTATTAGGCTCGTTGGCTAACACATGTGAGACAGTACAAGTACAACGTGATTCGACGTAAGACACAGCAACACAATTTCTATGGATTTATTACCACATTAAATACATAACAATAGTTACAGCAATGTACAACATATAACAACTCACAACCACAATACAGCTCATAGGTCTGACGCTCACGATATCAGTCGTTCAGCTCACAACCACGGAGATTCACACAAAACGCCTTGCTCTCGACACACACGTCCGTTCAGATGTCCAGTCCCAGCTTGGTCTGAGATTAACACACACACTGCCCACTGCCTCTGGTGGGGTCACGTGGCTTTGCGTGCGTCTGTCGTCAGCGCTGGTCGCGTGTCAGGTAAGAATCTCGCCAGCGCGACAACTCTTGTCCGCCGGGCGCCGCAACGATGTTGCTGCTAGGCTCTGACAATAATGATGCTTACATGAAATTGGCACTTTGCCGTCTTGACAGACAATAGTTTGTTACATTGTGCTATGACAAAGGCATTACATAACTACAACCCATGGTGGTAGCGAATGTGACTGATCAGACCGATTCACGCTGTAGATGTTTGTCCACAATGGATGCATGTGAACACGTGGCGATTTTCACCATCACGCACCATCTTACGTCTCATGCGCTCAATGTGTGAAGTATCTGAAATCGCTTTCTCCTTTGTCTTTATTCCATTTCTGATCGTTTCCCTCCATACAACACGTTCAGCTGCGACTTGCTCCCAATGTGCATTATCAATGCATTATCAATCATATCCCGCTTGTACACATCTTTGTATCGTAGTAGAGGCCGACCCTGAGATCTCTTACCCACCTACAATTCACCAAAAATGATATCCTTTGGTATTCTACCATCATCCATCCTCCTAACGTGTTCTATCCATCTAAATCTATGAAGGCTGAGCATGGAACAAATCCGTCACACTACCTGATCTTTCCAATACTTCAGTATTTATGATTTACTCTGGTGTAAGTAAGTTGACCAGGCTTCACTGCCATAAAGAAGAGTACTAAGGACACAGGCTTCATAGACAAGGATGTTTGTTTTTGGCAGTAAGCTTCCTGTTCTCCCAGACTCTTTTTGTTACCATGTTCATTGTTGTTGTTGCCTTGCCAATCCCGATGTTGATTTCCTGATCTAAGGATAATGTGCTATTTACCTCTGATCCTATATATGTAAAATGGTCTACTGTCTCCAGTTCGGAGTCATCAATAAAGATTGATGGTTCCTCATGAGCACCGTGTGACACAATCTGAGTCTCCTTGCTGCTAATTTTTAAACCAAATTCAGAACAATCATTGGAGAATGCAGATAGTAGACGTAACTCTTCCTCAGAGTGGGTCGTAATTGCAGCATCTTCTGCACACAGCAACTCTCTGATCAGTACCCTCCTAATTTTGGTCTTGGCCTTCAATCTCTGAGCATTGTAGAGGCCGCCATCTGAGCGTGAGTGAATGTATATACCACCATCCTGATCACGAAAGGCATGTTTCAGTAGAAGTGAAAAGTATATTCTAAAAAGATTGACTGACTGATTTAGGAACCGACATCACACCATTCGGGGCATTCCCATAAGCGCTCCGTCCCCATCCTCAGAAGCCAGCGAAGAGTTCCAACACCAACAGTACCAGTAGCAATCTGATTTTATGTCTGTCTCGCCTTTCCTCTGAGCGTCGATCGTCGGCCAGTCCCTTCGTCACACCTCGCTGCCTCATTCTTGCCAGACCACGATGATCCATTTTCTCCTCCGAGGTGTACACGTGCTCCCACAAAGCCGCAACCACGTCCTGTCCTTGTCATGCATCAATACATCAATATCAATATCATTCCAAAGAGGGTAGGAGCAAGTACACAGCCTTGTTTAACTCCACTCTTGATTTCAAACTCTTCTGAAGTTGCACTATCAAACTTGATTATACCCTTCATGCCCGTTGCAGTCGCTCCGATCGCTCTTGTTCTTGTACAGTGTTATGATGCTTGAATCTTTGAAATCCTGTGGGACTTGTCCTTCTCGCCAGCATAGCTCTATTAGCTGGTGGATCTGTAGAGCGAGTGTGTCTTGCCCACTCCAGATAACCTCTACTGGAATCCCATCCTTACCTGGGGCCTTGCCAGATGCAAGTTCATTTATAGCACACTTAACTTCTGTTATGGTGGGAAGTGTGTCCATGTGGTCAAAGTTGATGATGATAAGGATAATAATTTTTGTGATGTTATTGATGCTTATAATGGTGATAATAATGATAATGACGATGCTCAATCAATAAATCATGTGCCATGCCGGAAAGCGTGGGCGGTCATGACTCGCCATTCCACTCGATCACCAGAGTCGTGGATCAGCTC
>JACEFZ010027809.1:192500-240000 GCA_014155875.1 Cepaea nemoralis | reverse complement strand
TGTGTATGTGGGTGGAAAGATGTGTGTGGTTGGGGAATGTGTGTGTGGATGAGGGATGTGTGTATGGATGAGGGATATGTGTGTGGATGAGGAATGTGCAATGTGTGTGTGTGGGTGCGTGGGGGAGGTGAGAGTGGAGGATGTGTGAGTGTGTGTGGGTTTGGGGATGTGTGTGTGTGTATGTGTGTGGGTGGGGATGTATATGTGGGTGAGGGATTGTGTATGTGAGGATGGGTGAGTGGAGGGAGAATAGTATGTGTGCCTGGGGGTGGGTGGTTGGTTGTGTGGTGGGTGGGGGATGTGTTTCATAACATTGTAATATGCATTGTTTATGTTTACAATATAGTTATACCGTCTATGGTTAACTTTATCTGTAGTTATACTGTGGGGTTAGCTTTATCTATAGTTATACTGTCTAGGGTTAACTTTATTGTTATACCGTCTAGGGTTAATTTTTCTATAGTTGTACCGTGTACGATTAACTTTATCTATAGTTATACCGTCTATGGTTAACTTTTGTATAGATGTACCGTGTAGGGTTAACTTTATCTATAATTATACCGTCTAAAGTTAACTTTTCTATAGTTGTACCGTCTAGGGTTAACTTTATCCATAGTTGTACCATCTAGGGTTAACTTTATAAGTAGCTGTACCGTCTGGGATTAACTTTATCTGTAGTTGTACCGTGTAGGTTTAACTTTATCTCAAGTTTCACCGTCTAGGGTTAACTTTATCTATAGTTATGCCGTGTTGCCTCTCGCTTTGATTCCGAGACCGGTTAAAACCAGGGATGGAGTTATTGCCTCTCCATAGCACAAAGCCTGGGCTAAAATATAGAGATCATGTGTTGCCCATGCAGCGTGATCCCTCTCTCGGCCTGTCTAGTTTACTCCAGAGTAAAGGTAACACCTATACATCTGGAACAAGACAAGCTGCAGAAGCTGCCGGATCAGCAAAGCATTGCTCTAACTGTCCGCCTGTCGGAGCTTCGATTCTAGACCAGCTGCCAACCAAGGCTTAGGGCCTGGTCTGCCCAGCCATGACATGTTGTCTTTAGGTTGCATTTCCTGGTATCAGGGTAAGGCTTGTACTCCTCCCAATTGCGCTCTTCCGCCCGAAGCCGTCGGCACAATGTGTGGTGTCAGGTTTGGTAAGCGCCGCCCAACGTTCGGGGCTAACAGAAAGCAGGTAGTACAGTCTACTGTTATACGGTAGCTCAGCCATATCTGACTAAGTCCTGACCTACAACGTGATATACCGTGTATGATTAACTTTATCTGTAGTTTTACTGTGTAGGGTTAACTTTATCTAAAGTTATACCGTCTAGGGTTAACTTTAGTTGAACAACAATCCCTTGTGTGTGTGCTGGTGTTTTCCTCTTACACCACGTGATAAAAAGTTGAGACCACCATTTTCCAACCCCACGTTCCCACTTCGTCGCCTCGGCCACACTTACACATGACACAAGGAATCACGCGAGGCACATTACCGAGTCGTAGCTTGTCAACATCCACACAAGCTATTGACTGCCGTCCTGAAGTAAGTATCTGTGCAGACCTCCCCTCTAGTGAGCTGTAATTTCGCCGCCATACCACCCCCAGGCAGCATTCGTACAAGCTTCCAAGATTACACAGTAGACTCCACCAAACTGAGGCCAATCATGGCCATGAGGCTGAAGATTGTCGCTTTAAGTTGTCATTTTATCACGACTGGAGTAAATTTAGTTTATGATTTGCAACGTCTGACGCTAGGAAACACCAGGTCGGCAAATGGTGGTTATTTAACTGTGTACAGATTACTAGCGTTGTCTATGTACGAATGGTCTATATTTTAACTGCTCTTGCTGGCTAGTGTTGTCTGTTTCATGTAATGATAATCCCCTGTACATCTTGCCTTGGGAGTGTGACTTGTGAGGAATGTTAAATATGCAGGGTCGGGTTTTGATGAGGTGCGTGATTTGTTCTAGTCAACAACCCAGTTTTGATGAGGTGCGTGATTTGTTCTAGTCAACAACCCAGTTTTGATGAGGTGCGTGATTTGTTCTAGTCAACAACCCAGTTTTGATGAGGTGCGTGATTTGTTCTAGTCAACAACCCAGTTTTGATGAGGTGCGTGATTTGTTCTAGTCAACAACCCAGTTTTGATGAGGTGCGTGATTTGTTCTAGTCAACAACCCAGTTGTCCACGCAAAAATAATGTATAGACCAATGTAAGGACTGGGTGTGCGAGTTGGTACTCACTGGTGGCAGTCATTATACAGTGAGAACCTTTAAGGGTTAGGAAGTCCTAGCGAATTGCGAGGGTTAGGCCTCATCATAGAGCATCTGAGCATTTACGAGACGGGGAATGAACCAAGTAGAACTGTAGTAACGCTCTGAAGCTACAGTGATTAAATCAACCCCTAAACGGGTCAGTTGCACTAAAATGTTTACTTCTCGTCTTTGACTTGGTGATGTCAATTACAAGTACCTCTGAAGTCGGAGTGGGTTCGCTAGATGGCAAGGGACACAGGTACCGGAAATCTAACCCACATGCAAAAATAAGTCCAGTGCACTAGAATTAGTAGCGCGTGCTTGGACTACGCTTGAGTTCAAAGCAAGCAATCGAAAGAGACAAGAAAAGACTTGGAATTGATCAACATTACAACAGACAACAACAAAGACTTGGAATTGATCAACATTACAACAGACACAAACACAGACTTGGAATTGATCACATTACAACAGACAAAAACAAAGACTTGGAATTGATCAACATTACAAACAGAGCGAAAACAGAGCTTGGAATTGATCAACATTACAACAGACGAAAAACAAGACTTTGTAATTGATCAACCTTACAACAGACGAAAACAAAGACTTGAATTGATCACACATTACCCAGACAACACAAAGAACCTGGAATTGATCATACATTACAACAGACAGACACAGACTTTGAATTGATCAACATTACAACAGACAAAACAAAGACTTGGCAATTGAGCACATTACACAACAGAACAAAAACAAGACTTGGAATTGATCCAACATTGACACAGACAAAAACAAAGACTTGGATTGGTCAACATTTACAACAGACCAAAACAAAGACTTGGAATTGATCAACATTACAACAGACAAAACAAAGACTTGGAATGATCAACGTTACAACAGACACAAACACGACTTGGAATTGATCAACATTACAACAGACAAACAAAGACTTGGAATTGATCAAACATTACAACAGACAAAACAAGACTTGGAATTGATCACATTACAACAGACAAAACAAGACTTGGAATTGATCAACATTACAACAGACACAACACAGACTTGGAATTGATCAACATTACAACAGACAAAAACAAAGACTTGGAATTGATCACTTACAACAGACAAAAACAAAGACTTGGAATTGAGTCAACACTTACAACAGACAAAAACAAAGACTTGGGAATTGATCAACTTACAACAGACAAAAACAAAGACTTGGAATTGTGATCAACATTACAACGACAAAACAAAGACTTGGAATTGATCAACATTACAACAGACACAAACAAAGACTTGGAATTGGTCACCATTACAACAGACAAAACAAAGACTTGGAATGCTCAACATTACAACAGACAAAAACAAGACTTGGAATTGATCCACATTACAACAGACAAAAACACAGACTTGGAATTGATCAACATACAACAGACAAACAAGACTTGGGAATTGATCAACATTACAACAGACAAAACCAAGACTTGGAATTGATCAACATTACAACAGACAAAAACAAAGACTTGAATTGATCAACATTACAACAGACAAAAACAAAGACTTGGAATTGATCACATTAACAACAGGCAAAAACAAAGACTTGGATTGATCAACATTACAACAGACAACAACAAAGACTTGGAATTGATCAACATTACAGACAGACAACAACAAAGACTTGGAATTGATCAACATTATCAACAGCCAACACAACAAGACTTGAATTGATCAACATTAAAACAGACAACAACAGACTTGGAATTGATCAACATGTACAACAGACACACAAGACTTGGAATTGATCACGCTGACACAACACATCAAAGACTTGAATTGATCACCTATACAAGCTAGACACAAAAACAAAGACTTGGACTGATCAACATACAACATACAAAGACAAGACTTGGAATTGATCAACATTACAACAGCAAAAACAAACTTGAAGTGATCAACATTTACAACAGACAAGACACGAGACATGGATTGATCAACATTACAACAGATCAACGAACAAAGACTTGGAATTGATCCCATTAGCTCACCAAAACAAAGACCTTGGATATTGATTCACTGACAACGACACAAACAACGACTTGGAATTGATCACATTGCAACAGGTGACAGAAACAAGACTTGGATTGGATCGCGACATTACAACAGACAACAAGCAAAGACATTGAATTGACAACATTACAACAGCAAACACAAGACTTGGACTTGATCCACATTACAACAGACCCAAACAAGAGACTTGAATTGATCGAACAATACAACAGCAAAAACAAAGACTTGGAATTTGATCGAGACATTATCAACAGACAAAACAAAGACTTGGAAGTTAGAATCAACATTACACAGACACACAACAAAGACTTGGAACATTTGATCACATTACACAACAGTACAAAAACAAAGACTTGGAATGTTGGATCACCATTACAACAGACAATACACAAGACTTGGAATTGAATGCAACATTACGACAGACTACACAAGACTTGGAATTGATCAACCTTACACATGACACACTAACAAAGACTTGGAATTGATCAACATTACAACAGACAAACCAAACAGACTTGGAATTGAGCACATTACAACAGACAAAACCAAAGAGCTTGAATTGATCACTATTACCACAGACAAATACACGAGACTTGGGACATGAATCAACATTACAGAAAAAACGAGACACAACAAAGACTATGTAATTGATCACAGTACAACAGACAAAAACACAGACTTGAAATTGATCACATTACAGACAGACAGATACAAAGATCTTGGAATTGATCAACACTGTAAAAATACTCAACAGACACAAACCAAAGACTTGAATTGAATCACAATACAACAGTATAGGAGACGAGAGACAAATCGAAGACTTGGAATTGATCACATTACAACAGAGCAGAAACATAGGCAAACATCGAAGACTTGATCCTCAACATACACAGACACAAACAAAGACTTGCATTGATCAATCATGTACAACAGACAAAAAGCAAAGCAAGAGACTTGGAATTGATCACATTACAACAGACGAAAACAAAAGAAGACTTGCTCAATTGATCAACAGATTACAACGAGACAAGAAACATCAGAAGACGTTGGATTGATCACATTACACAGACACAGTCAAGACTTGGATTGATCAACATTACAACAGCACAGATAGACAAAGACGTGGAATTGTATCAGATCATGTACAACAGACAACAATACAGACTTGGCATCTGGAGCTCACATTACACAGACAAAACACAAAGACTTGGAATTGATCCACACTTACAACAGACAACAGCACAGACTTGGAGATTGATCGAACAATTACAACAGACATAAAACAAAGACTTGGAATTGATCACCATTACATCAAAAACAGACCGAGAAACAACCCAAAGACTTGGAATGGATCAAGCATTACAACAGACAACAAAACACAGTGATTTAGGAATTTATCAACATTACCACAGACGTAACAAAACAAAGACTTGAGAATGATCACATTACAACAGGGACACGAACAAAGACTGTGTGGAATTGATCAACCGTTAACAACAGACAAAATCAAAATGTACATTTTATATGAATTGATCACTACAACCAGAACACAGAACAAAACTAAGACTTTTGGGAAATTGACAACATTACAAGAACAGACAAAAAATAAAGACCACACGTGGAGAATTAATCATACTTAGCAGAGAAGAACAAAGGAAAAACAGAAAATAATAAGAACTGGAGCTATGCATCTCTTTTCCTTTGAATTTATCAACATTACAGAAGCAAGACAACAACAAAGACTGGCCTTTGTGAGATTTGAACCCATTCCAACAACTACAAAAACAATGACTTGGAATTGAATCAACATTACAACCAGAACAAAAAGCAAAGACCTTAAGACTTGGAAATTGATCGGCTTACAAAGAGACAAAAACAAAGATTGGAATTAATCAACATTACAACAGGACAAAATCAACGACTTGGAATTGATCACATTACAACAGACAAAAATAAAGACTTGGAATTGGATCAACATTACTACAGACAAAAAACAAAGACTTGGAATTGATCCACATACACAGACAAAACCAAGACTTGGAATTGATCACATTACAACAGACAACACAAAGACTGGAATTGACTCAACATTACAACAGACACAAACAAGACTTGGAATTGATCAACATTACAACAGACAACAACAAAAAGACTTGGAATGATCAACATTACAACAGACACAAACAAAGACTTTGGAATTGATCAACATTACAACAGACAAAACAAGACTTGGAATTGATCAACATTACAACAGACAAAACAAAGACTTGGAATGGATCAACATTACAACAGACAAAACCAAAGACTTGAATGATCAACATTACAACAGACAAAAACAAAGACTTGGAATTGATCAACATTACAACAGACAAAACAAAGACTTGGAATTGATCAACATTACAACAGACAAAAACAAAGACTTGGAATTGATCAACATTACAACAGACAAAAACAAGACTGAATTGGTCAACATTACAACAGACAAAAACAAAGACTGGAATTGATCACATTACAACAGACAAAAACAAAGACTTGGAATTGGTCAACATTACAACAGACACAAACACAGACTTGGAATTGATCAACATTACAACAGACAAAAACAAAGACTTGGAATTGATCAACATTACAACAGACAAAACAAAGACTTGGAATTGATCAACATTACAACAGACAAAAACAAAGACTTGGAATTGATCAACATTACAACAGACACAAACACAGACTTGGAATTGATCAACATTACAACAGACAGAAAAACAAAGACTTGGAATGACAACATTACAACAGACAAAAACAAAGACTTGGAATTGATCAACATTACAACAGACAAAAACAAAGACTTGGAATTGATCAACATTACAACAGACAAAAACAAAGACTTGGAAATTGATCAACATTACAACAGACAAAAACAAAGACTTGGAATTGATCAACATTACAACAGACAAAAACAAAGACTTGGAATTGGTCAACATTACAACAGACAAAAACAAAGACTTGGAATTGATCAACATTACAACAGACAAAAACAAAGACTTGGAATTGATCAACATTACAACAGACAAAAACAAAGACTTGGAATTGATCAACATTACAACAGACACAAACAAAGACTTGGAATTGATCAACATTACAACAGACAAAACAAAGACTGGAATTGATCAAACATTACAACAGACAAAAACAAAGACTTGGAATTGATCAACATTACAACAGACAAAAACAAAGACTTGGAATTGATCAACATTACAACAGGCAAAAACAAAGACTTGGAATTGATCAACATTACAACAGACAACAACAAAGACTTGGAATTGATCAACATTACAACAGACAACAACAAAGACTTGGAATTGATCAACATTACAACAGACAAAAACAAAGACTTGGAATTGATCAACATTACAACAGACAACAACAAAGACTTGGAATTGATCAACATTACAACAGACAAAAACAAAGACTTGGAATTGATCAACATTACAACAGACAAAATCAAAGACTTGGAATTGATCAACATTACAACAGACAAAAACAAAGACTTGGAATTGATCAACATTACAACAGACAAAAACAAAGACTTGGAATTGATCAACATTACAACAGGCAAAAACAAAGACTTGGAATTGATCAACATTACAACAGACAAAAACAAAGACTTGGAATTGATCAACATTACAACAGACAACAACAAAGACTTGGAATTGATCAACATTACAACAGACAAAAACAAAGACTTGGAATTGATCAACATTACAACAGACACAAACAAAGACTTGAATTGATCAACATTACAACAGACAAAAACAAAGACTTGGAATTGATCAACATTACAACAGACAAAAACAAAGACTTGGAATTGAACAACATTACAACAGACAAAAACAAAGACTTGGAATTGATCAACATTACAACAGACAAAAACAAAGACTTGGAATTGATCAACATTACAACAGACAAAAACAAAGACTTGGAATTGATCAACATTACAACAGACAAAAACAAAGACTTGGAATTGATCAACATTACAACAGACAACAACAAAGACTTGGAATTGATCAACATTACAACAGACAAAAACAAAGACTTGGAATTGATCACATTACAACAGACAAAAACAAAGACTTGGAATTGATCAACATTACAACAGACAAATACAAAGACTTGGAATTGATCAACATTACAACAGACACTAACAAAGACTTGGAATTGATCAACATTACAACAGACAAAAAAAACAGACTTGGAATTGATCAACATTACAACAGACAAATACAAAGACTTGGAATTAATCAACATTACAACAGACAAAATCAAAGACTTGGAATTGATCAACAATACAACAGACACAAATAAAGACTTGGAATTGATCAACATTACAACAGACAAAAACACAGACTTGGAATTGATCAACATTACAACAGACAAAAACAAAGACTTGGAATTGATCAACATTACAACAGACACAAACAAAGACTTGGAATTGATCAACATTACAACAGACAAAATCGAAGACTTGGAATTGATCAACATTACAACAGACAAAATCGAAGACTTGGAATTGATCAACATTACAACAGACAAAAACAAAGACTTGGAATTGATCAACATTACAACAGACAAAAGCAAAGACTTGGAATTGATCAACATTACAACAGACAAAAACAAAGACTTGGAATTGATCAACATTACAACAGACAAAAAACAAAGACTTGGAATTGATCAACATTACAACAGACAAAAGCAAAGACTTGGAATTGATTAACATTACAACAGACAAAAAACAAAGACTTGGAATTGATCAAAATTACAACAGACAAACAATAACAGACTTGGAATTGATCAACATTACAACAGACAAAAACAAAGACTTGGAATTGATCAACATTACAACAGACAACAACACAGACTTGGAATGATCAACATTACAACAGACAAAAACAAAGACTTGGAATTGATCAACATTACAACAGACAAAAAACAAAGACTTGGAATTGATCAACATTACAACAGACAACAACACAGATTTGGAATTGATCAACATTACAACAGACAACAACAAAGACTTGGAATTGATCAACATTACAACAGACAACAACAAAGACTTGGAATTGATCAACATTACAACAGACAAAATCAAAGACTTGGAATTGATCACATTACAACAGACAAAACTAAGACTTGGAATTGATCAACATTACAACAGACAAAAATAAAGACTTGGAATTAATCAACATTACAACAGACAATAATAAAGACTTGGAATTTATCAACATTACAACAGACAACAACAAAGACTTGGAATTGAACAACATTACAACAGACAAAAACAATGACTTGGAATTGATCAACATTACAACAGACAAAAAGCAAAGACTTGGAATTGATCAACATTACAACAGACAAAAACAAAGACTTGGAATTAATCAACATTACAACAGACAAAATCAAAGACTTGGAATTGATCAACATTACAACAGACAAAAATAAAGACTTGGAATTGATCAACATTACAACAGACAAAAACAAGACTTGGAATTGATCAACATTACAACAGACAAAAACAAAGACTTGGAATTGATCAACATTACAACAGACAAAAACAAAGACTTGGAATTGATCAACATTACAACAGACAAAAATAAAGACTTGGAATTGACCAACATTACAACAGACAAAAACAAAGACTTGGAATTAATCAACATTACAACAGTCAAAAACAAAGACTTGGAATTGATCAACATTACAACAGACAAAATCAAAGACTTGGAATTGATCAACATTACAATAGACAAAAACAAAGACTTGAAATTGATCAACATTACAACAGACAAAAATAAAGACTTGGAATTGATCAACATTATAACAGACAAAAACAAAGACTTGGAATTGATCAACATTACAACAGACAAAAACAAATACATGGAATTGATCAACATTACAACAGAAAAAAAAACAAAGACTTGGAATTGATC
This sequence comes from Cepaea nemoralis, assembly GCA_014155875.1. NCBI lineage: Eukaryota > Metazoa > Mollusca > Gastropoda > Stylommatophora > Helicidae > Cepaea > Cepaea nemoralis. The sequence goes on along the minus strand of JACEFZ010027809.1, from coordinate 229,700 downwards.
AACATTACAACAGACAAAAACAAAGACTTGGAATTGATCAACATTACAACAGACAAAAACAAAGACTTGGAATTGATCAACATTACAACAGACAAAATCAAAGACTTGGAATTGATCAACAATACAACAGACAAAAACAATGACTTGGAATTGATCAACATTACAACAGACAAAAGCAAAGACTTGGAATTGATCAACATTACAACAGACAAAGACTTGGAATTGATCAACATTACAACTGACAAAACAAAGACTTGGAATTGAACAACATTACAACAGACAAAAACAAAGACTTGGAATTGATCAACATTGCAACAGACAACAACAAAGACTTGGAATTGATCAACATTACAACAGAAAACAACAAAGACTTGGAATTGATCAACATTACAACAGACAACAACAAAGACTTGGAATTGATCAACATTACAACAGACAACAACAAAGACTTGGAATTGATCAACATTACAACAGACAACAACAAAGACTTGGAATTGATCAACATTACAACAGACAAAATCAAAGACCTGGAATTGATCAACATTACAACAGACAAAATCAAAGACTTGGAATTGATCAACATTACAACAGACAAAAACAAAGACTTGGAATTGATCAACATTACAAACAGACAAGACAAAGACTTGGAATTAATCAACATTACAACAGACACAAATGAAGACTTGGAATTGATCAACATTACAACAGACAAAAACAAAGACTTGGAATTGATCAACATTACAACAGACAGAAACAAAGACTTGGAATTGATCAACATTACAACAGGCAAAAACAAAGACTTGGAATTTATCAACATTACAACAGACAAAAACAAAGACTTGGAATTGATCAACATTACAACAGACAAAAACAAAGACTTGGAATTGATCAACATTACAACAGACAAAAACAAAGACTTGGAATTGATCAACATTACAACAGACAAAAACAAAGACTTGGAATTGATCAACATTACAACAGACACAAACACAGACTTGGAATTGATCAACATTACAACAGACAAAAACAAAGACTTGGAATTGATCAACATTACAACAGACAAAAACAAAGACTTGGAATTGATCAACATTACAACAGACAAAAACAAAGACTTGGAATTGATCAACATTACAACAGACAAAAACAAAGACTTGGAATTGATCAACATTACAACAGACAAAAACAAAGACTTGGAATTGGTCAACATTACAACAGACAAAAACAAGACTTGGAATTGATCAACATTACAACAGACAAAACAAAGACTTGGAATTGATCAACATTACAACAGACAAAAACAAAGACTTGGAATTGATCACCATTACAACAGACACAAACAAAGACTTGGAATTGATCAACATTACAACAGACAAAACCAAAGACTTGGAATTGATCAACATTACAACAGACAAAAACAAAGACTTGGAATTGATCAACATTACAACAGACAAAACAAAGACTTGGAATTGATCAACATTACAACAGGCAAAAACAAAGACTTGGAATTGATCAACATTACAACAGACAACAACAAGACTTGGAATTGATCAACATTACAACAGACAACAACAAAGACTTGGAATTGATCAACATTACAACAGACAAAAACAAAGACTTGGAATTGATCAACATTACAACAGACAACAACAAAGACTTGGAATTGATCACATTACAACAGACAAAAACAAAGACTTGGAATTGATCAACATTACAACAGACAAAATCAAAGACTTGGAATTGATCAACATTACAACAGACAAAAACAGTTATCAGTTCAGTTATCAGTTATCAGTTGGGGTATCTTCGTTGCACTCCGGACATGTCCATAGGTGCTCAGATCCTCCCCCAGCATATGCATCAGCGTCCGGTGGCTAATAGTGCCAGTTCTGTGTTGGTTGACGAGGCGCTTTGTTTTCCCGATGTACCTCTCGCGTCTGGCTGTGCGATTCTTACTCCCAGGTCTTTCATCCTGGAAAGCGATGTGGAATCACTGGCGTCAAAATCCTCTGTTCTCGCCATATCTTTAAGGGCGTTAATGACATCGGCACGATCCATGGGCTGGCCATCTACAGGGGGTGCAGAGCCAGCCAATTTATCAGCTCGTTCATTTCCCTCGACTCCCGCATGTCCCGGGACGAAGATGAAGGTGACTTTGCGGACAACAGACTTCCGCAGCGACTCAGTCCACTGTCTACGTACAGATCCAGCTTCGACCTTCTGAATCATGCTCATTGAATCACTTAGTACACACACGTTGGTATAATGCTGTGATTCCAGCCATATGAAAGCCTGTGTAACTGCCATCACCTCCATCGTCATGCTGCTCGTGTCATAGAGTGGGCACCACTGGATTCTTGAACGGTTCGGCCCGCTGAACGGGCTGTAAATGCCCACGCACTTCTCTGCTGCTTTACAACAGATCCATCTGTATAGATGAGCACTTCGGGGCTATCTGAGTGATCATAGATGAGCGCGTTAACCTCTGCATTGACAGCGGCAGGGTTCTGCTCTCTGCACCGTCTGTCGAGTGTGATAATGCAGGAGAAGGTACACTTAAAAGCTGGAGGCACCGGCACCCATTCCTTGCCCGGGTTGATACTGGTAAGACTGCAGACCTGTCCGACGACATCTTCCGCCCGACCCATCCATGATTTGCCCCTCTTTAGCCTGTCACCCTTTTCTCTGAATACAGCGTCATGCAGAGGGTGCTGCTCATCTGCACTTATTTTTAAGTATGCACGAGCTCTCCAGATCTTGATCCTGTGTTCCATTGTCGGGAAGTCAAGGAGGTATCTCATTGCTACACAGCTGGTGTCTCTCGTGCAGCCCAAAATGATGCGCATGGCTTCGTTTTGTACCTTTTCAAGTCTTCCAATCTGTGTAGGGCTGACAGTGAGGATGGCCAGGGCATACTCGATGCGTGAAAGCACAAGTCCTTGGAACAGAAGTAATAGCAGTCTTTGCTCGATATTGGCAGTCGCCATGACTCTCATTGCTGCCAAACCTTTTCGAGCCTTCGTTATGACATAGTCGACATGATCTTTGAAGGACAGGCTACGATCAAGCCTCACGCCAAGATATGTCATTGACTGGGTTCTACTCAGAATGCTCCCATCCATTCTTACTGCCGGCAGGTCTGTTTTCACAATATGGTTGTTTAGTGAGAACCATGTAACCGTTGCCTTTGCAGGGTTGACAAGGGCATCGGCATCAGCACACCATGAGGAAATTCGATCTAGTTCGCCCTGCATATAGTTGGCAACCGCCTGTCTATCTCGACCTTGTCGATACACGAGGATGTCGTCAACGAATGATAGAGTCCTACCCCTCCCATCCAACTGTTGTTCAGTGATCGGCACCGTATACACGTTGAATAGTACTGGTGACAGTGGTGAACCCTGTGGCAATCCTGGACATATCGTTATCGGCTCAGAAGACCAACTCCCGCATCTTAGCACCACCTTCCTTTGGAGTAGAACTGCAGCTATCCATCGTACAAGGTGAGGGTGCACTTTCAGTCTGAGGAGGGTTTGCATCAAGTGCTCGAAAGATACTCTGTTATATGCGTCCTCTAAGTCTATGGCGGCCGCACATGTCTCTTCTCTGACCTGAAATCCTTCGTAAACATCTTGAGCAAGGACCGCCACATTCAGCCATGACTCTTTGTTGCGTCTGTATCCTCCAAGTGTGGGCGGGAAGCAGCCGAGCTGTTCCAAGTCCCAAGCAAGTCTGTGTGCTACAATTTTCTCCAGTAGCTTGCCAACAGTATTCTGCATCGTAATGATTCTGTAGCCGCTTATCTTGGAGTGGTCTTTGTTCGGTTTTGGCAGCGGCAGCAAGTAGCTGTGTAGCCATTCTTCTTTGACCTGACCCCTCTGGATACTGGTGTTGAATTCTCTGGCCAGTTCTTCCATGTCATCATCTGATATCACCATTAGGTCACCATATCGGATGCCGTCTGGGCCTGGGGCGGTGTTAGGTGATTTCTTGAGCATTGCACGCAATATGTCAACTGTGATTGTCCATTCTTCGTCTGTCCCGACCCCCTCGCACATCTGAGAGAGTGTTGTTGTGGTCCTATGTCTGGCGGGCTCGTCTTTCTGGTCAGTCTGTTCTATGTAGCGTGCAAGAAGGGCCTTACCTTTATCCGCATCCGACTTTTTCCATGCGAGGTCTGTGCCTTGAAAGTCTGGTATACCCCTACGTTGTGCAGCACCGTTCATGCTCTTGTGGAGGCGCCAGAATGTCGTAAGAGATTGCTCGGAGCACACCTTCCTGCAGAACTCGTCCCATTTGTCGGCCTTGGCCTGTTTGGCGCAGGATTTGAATAAAGTCGTCGTCCTAACGACCTCAGTCTTCAGGTTCGCCAACTCAACCTGTGGCATGTTAGCCTTTCTGGCCTTTTGCCAGTCTTTGACAGCCTGCCTCTTTCCCAGCCACACCTTCTCGACCTCTCCATTCCACCATGGTGGCTGCAGCCATCTTTCTTGTCTCCTACGGGAGGAAGTTAGTTTCCTTCTTCTGATCTTGCTTATGGCGTCTTGACCAGTGGTGTCGTACGGGAAGGCATTGGTCTTGTTTCTTTGACTCATGGCCCCGTCTTTCTTGATCAGGATGACACAAGGGTAGTGGTCACTATCGTGGTATCCCAGTGTGCCCCACCGGCACCTTGGTGCGATGGTGGGCGACACCAGAGCCAAGTCAATGATGCTGTCAGAGTCGCCTGGTCGAGTGGCCATTCTAGTGACCTTCCCATCATTCAGACAGATTAGGGCAGCAGATGCCAGGGCGTCCTCCAAATCTTCTCCCTGTCTATTGGTGATGCAATTCCCCCATTGACTGCCTCTGGCATTGAAGTCCCCGCAGTAGATGATATGCCTTTCATCCATATCGAACAAACTCTGCCATTGTCGCACGTCGACCTTCCATTTCGCGCATAGACGTTAACGATTACAAGCTGCACTGGTGTCATTATTCTTAATGCCTGCACTTGCAGGGCATCGCTGTTCCAGGCGGACATATCGATCTCAGACACTAGTATGTTGTCGCGGACCAGAATGGCCTGTCCGAGGTGCCGCCTGTTAAAGAAACCCTGAAATCCCGCAACTTTGACTGTTCCGTCGGTGAGCTGTGTTTCTTGCAAGACTACAATATCGTTTCCGTAGAGTAGTTTTTCAAGAATGGGTCGGCGTTGACTAAATGATGCACAGTTCCAGTACAGTACTCGAACATTTCCGATACCCAATCTGTCACATTTTAAGCGCCTTCTGCGCGCGCCCGCCCTCTTACCACGTTGTGTCCTAGCTGGTCGTCTGGCCGTCATGTTAGGCTTAACTATCGCCACCGGGCCCCGATGATACGCCGAAAGAAGACCGGACGCGCGTGCACGAACTCCGTTGCACGGTCCGAACTCCATTTCACCACGAAAAAAGCACTTAATCCATACACATTTCAGAAAAAACACGTTCCATTTTACGGGACGAAGAAATGTCCCGCCATCTTGCTTCAAGGGAAAAGGTACAGTGAGACAAAAACAAAGACTTGGAATTGATCAACATTACAACAGACAAAAACAAAGACTTGGAATTGATCAACATTACAACAGGCAAAAACAAAGACTTGGAATTGATCAACATTACAACAGGCAAAAACAAAGACTTGGAATTGATCAACATTACAACAGACAACAACAAAGACTTGGAATTGATCAACATTACAACAGACAAAAACAAAGACTTGGAATTGATCAACATTACAACAGACAAAAACAAAGACTTGGAATTGATCAACATTACAACAGACAAAAACAAAGACTTGGAATTGATCAACATTACAACAGACAAAAACAAAGACTTGGAATTGAACAACATTACAACAGACAAAAACAAAGACTTGGAATTGATCAACATTACAACAGACAAAAACAAAGACTTGGAATTGATCAACATTACAACAGACAAAAACAAAGACTTGGAATTGATCAACATTACAACAGACAAAAACAAAGACTTGGAATTGATCAACATTACAACAGACAACAACAAAGACTTGGAATTGATCAACATTACAACAGACAAAAACAAAGACTTGGAATTGATCAACATTACAACAGACAAAAACAAAGACTTGGAATTGATCAACATTACAACAGACAAAAACAAAGACTTGGAATTGATCAACATTACAAACAGACAAAAACAAAGGCTTGGAATTGATCAACATACAACAGACAAAAAAACAGACTTGGAATTGATCACATTACAACAGACAAATACAAAGACTTGGAATTGATCAACATTACAACAGACACTAACAAAGACTTGGAATTGATCAACATTACAACAGACACAAACAAAGACTTGGAATTGATCAACATTACAACAGACAAAATCAAAGACTTGGAATTAATCAACATTACAACAGACAAAATCAAAGACTTGGAATTTATCAACATTACAACAGACAAAAACAAAGACTTGGAATTGATCAACATTACAACAGACACAAACACAGACTTGGAATTGATCAACATTACAACAGACAAAAACAAAGACTTGGAATTGATCAACAATACAACAGACACAAACAAAGACTTGGAATTGATCAACATTACAACAGACAAAATCGAAGACTTGGAATTGATCAACATTACAACAGACAAAATCGAAGACTTGGAATTGATCAACAATACAACAGTCAAAAACAAAGACTTGGAATTGATCAACATTACAACAGACAAAAACAAAGACTTGGAATTGATCAACATTACAACAGACAAAAACAAAGACTTGGAATTGATCAACATTACAACAGACAAAAAACAAAGACTTGGAATTGATCAACATTACAACAGATAAAAGCAAAGACTTGGAATTGATTAACATTACAACAGACAAAAAACAAAGACTTGGAATTGATCAAAATTACAACAGACAACAATACAGACTTGGAATTGATCAACATTACAACAGACAAAAACAAAGACTTGGAATTGATCAACATTACAACAGACAACAACACAGACTTGGAATTGATCAACATTACAACAGACAAAAACAAAGACTTGGAATTGATCAACATTACAACAGACAAAAAACAAAGACTTGGAATTGATCAACATTACAACAGACAACAACACAGACTTGGAATTGATCAACATTACAACAGACAACAACAAAGACTTGGAATTGATCAACATTACAACAGACAACAACAAAGACTTGGAATTGATCAACATTACAACAGACAAAATCAAAGACTTGGAATTGATCAACATTACAACAGACAAAAACTAAGACTTGGAATTGATCAACATTACAACAGACAAAAATAAAGACTTGGAATTAATCAACATTACAACAGACAATAATAAAGACTTGGAATTTATCAACATTACAACAGACAACAACAAAGACTTGGAATTGAACAACATTACAACAGACAAAAACAATGACTTGGAATTGATCAACATTACAACAGACAAAAGCAAAGACTTGGAATTGATCAACATTACAACAGACAAAAACAAAGACTTGGAATTGATCAACATTACAATAGACAAAATCAAAGACTTGGAATTGATCAACATTACAACAGACAAAAATAAAGACTTGGAATTGATCAACATTACAACAGACAAAACAAAGACTTGGAATTGATCAACATTACAACAGACAAAAACAAAGACTTGGAATTGATCAACATTACAACAGACAAAAACAAAGACTTGGAATTGATCAACATTACAACAGACAAAAATAAAGACTTGGAATTGACCAACATTACAACAGACAAAAACAAAGACTTGGAATTAATCAACATTACAACAGTCAAAAACAAAGACTTGGAATTGATCAACATTACAACAGACAAAAACAAAGACTTGGAATTGATCAACATTACAACAGACAAAAACAAAGACTTGGAATTGATCAACATTACAACAGACAAAATCAAAGTCTTGGAATTGATCAACATTACAACAGACAAAAACAATGACTTGGAATTGATCAACATTACAACAGACAAAAGCAAAGACTTGGAATTGATCAACATTACAACAGACAAAGACTTGGAATTGATCAACATTACAACAGACAACAACAAAGACTTGGAATTGAACAACATTACAACAGACAAAAACAAAGACTTGGAATTGATCAACATTGCAACAGACAACAACAAAGACTTGGAATTGATCAACATTACAACAGAAAACAACAAAGACTTGGAATTGATCAACATTACAACAGACAACAACAAAGACTTGGAATTGATCAACATTACAACAGACAACAACAAAGACTTGGAATTGATCAACATTACAACAGACAACAACAAAGACTTGGAATTGATCAACATTACAACAGACAAAATCAAAGACTTGGAATTGATCAACATTACAACAGACAAAATCAAAGACTTGGAATTGATCAACATTACAACAGACAAAAACAAAGACTTGGAATTGATCAACATTACAACAGACAAGAACAAAGACTTGGAATTAATCAACATTACAACAGACACAAATGAAGACTTGGAATTGATCAACATTACAACAGACAAAAACAAAGACTTGGAATTGATCAACATTACAACAGACAGAAACAAAGACTTGGAATTGATCAACATTACAACAGGCAAAAACAAAGACTTGGAATTGATCAACATTACAACAGACAAAAACAAAGACTTGGAATTGATCAACATTACAACAGACAAAAACAAAGACTTGGAATTGATCAACATTACAACAGACAAAAGCAAACACTTGGAATTGATCAACATTACAACAGACAAAAACAAAGACTTGGAATTGATCAACATTACAACAGACAAAAGCAAAGACTTGGAATTTATCAACATTACAACAGACAAAAACAAATACAATGTAGAGAGTCCAGACTGCGACTAGACATTTAGATGCCTTGGAAAGATTAGAACAAAAATTGCCATGGCGAAGGTAGCCCTATTGCAAGATGAAAAACATACTGACCAATAAAAAGATATCAATTGAATCGAAACAAAAGAGTGTTGAAGTGCTACATAGAACCTGCACTTTTATATGGATGTGAAGCGTGGACAATGAGCAGTCAAGCTGAAAAACATCTGATGGCTGTAGAAAAGTGATTTCTGAGAAAAATGCAAAGAATACCATGGACAGCCAGAAAGATCAATGAACAAGTCCTTCAAGAAACAAATGAAGATAGTAAACTGATTACACTCATTTGACGTGGACAGTCAACATTTTTTGGGCATGTTATGAGAAGAAATGACTTTGAGAACTTGGTGACGACTGGCAAGATCGAAGGGAAGAGATCAATAGAAAGACGGAGAAGAAAAAACCTGGATTGCTTGGCCACGTGGCATGGTCGAGACAGAAGCGGGGAACTGATCCCCGACACCGGTCATCGAGTGAGATGGCAGAACATGACCGCCGACGCTTATCGGCATGGCACATGATGGATGGATTTGGTCTAGTGTGTTGGTGAGTAATTGTTCTAGTGTGTTGGTGAGTAATTGTTCTAGTGTGTTGGTGTGTACTTGTTCTAGTGTGTTGATGAGTTCTAGTGTGTTGGTGTGTACTTGTTCTAGTTTGTTGGTATGTACTTGTTCTAGTGTGTTGTTGAGTACTTGTTCTAGTGTGTTGGTGAGTACTTGTTCTAGTGTGTTGGTGAGTACTTGTTCTAGTGAGTTGGTGAGTAATTATTCTAGTGTGTTGGTGTGTACTTGATCTAGTTTGTTGGTGTGTACTTGTTCTAGTTTGTTGGTGTGTACTTGTTCTAGTTTGTTGGTGTGTACTTGTTCTAGTTTGTTGGTGAGTACTTGTTCTAGTGTGTTGGTCATTACTTTTCTAGTGTGTTGGTGAGTTCTAGTGTGTTGGTGTGTACTTGTTCTAGTTTGTTGGTGTGTACTTGTTCTAGTGTGTTGGTGTGTATTTGTTCTAGTGTGTTGGTGTGTACTTGTTTTAGTGTGTTGGTATGTATTTGTTCTAGTTTGTTGGTGTGTACTTGCTCTAGTGTGTTGGTGTGCATTTGTTCTAGTTTGTTGGTGTGTATTTGTTCTAGTGTGTTGGTGTGTACTTGTTCTAGTGTGTTGGTGTGTAGTTGTTCTATTTTGTTGGTGTGTACTTGTTCTAGTTTGTTGGTGTGTACTTGTTCTAGTGTGTTGGTGTGTATTTGTTCTGGTTTGTTGGTGCGTACTTGTTCTAGTGTGTTGGTGAGTACATGGTCTAGTGTGTTGGTGTGTATTTGTTCTAGTGTGTTGGTGTGTACGTGTTCTAGTGTGTTGGTGTGTATTTGTTCTAGTTTGTTGGTGCGTACTTGATCTAGTGTGTTAGTCATTACTTGTTCTAGTGTGTGTGTGTGTACTTGTTCTAGTTTCTTGGTGTGTACTTGTTCTAGTTTGTTGGTGTGTTCTTGTTCTAGTGTGTTGGTGTGTATTTGTTCTAGTTTGTTGGTGCATACTTGTTCTATTGTGTTGGTGAGTACATGGTCTAGTGTGTTGGTGTGTATTTGTTCTAGTGTGTTGGTGTGTACTTGTTCTAGTGTGTTGGTGTGTATTTGTTCTAGTTTTGTGGTGCGTACTTGTTCTAGTGTGTTGGTCATTACTTTTCTAGTGTGTTGATGAGTTCTAGTGTGTTGGTGAGTACTTTTTATAGAGTGTTGGTGTGTACTTGTTCTAGTGTGTTGGTGTGTATTTGTTCTAGTTTGTTGGTGCGTACTTGCTCTAGTGTGTTGGTGAGTACATGTTCTAGTGTGTTGGTGTCTATTTTTTCTATTTTGTTGGTGCGTACTTGTTCTAGTGTGTTGGTGTGTACTTGTTCTAGTGTGTTGGTGAGTACATGTTCTATTGTGTTGGTGTGTATTTGTTCTAGTTTGTTGGTGCGTACTTGTTCTAGTGTGTTGGTTTGTACTTGTACTAGTGTGTTGGTGAGTACACGTTCTAGTGTGTTGGTGTGTATTTATTCTAGTTTGTTGGTGCGTACTTATTCTAGTGTGTTGGTGTGTACTTGTTCTAGTGTGTTGGTGTGTATTTGTTCTAGTTTGTTGGTGTGTACTTGTTCTAGTGTGTTGGTGTGTATTTATTCTAGTGTGTTGGTGTGTACTTGTTCTAGTGTGTTGGTGAGTACTTGTTCTAGTTTGTTGGTGTGTATTTGTTCTAGTGTGTTGGTGAGTACATGTTCTAGTGTGTTGGTGTGTACTTGGTCTAGTGTGTTGGTGTGTACTTGTTCTAGTTTGTTGGTGTGTATTTGTTCTAGTTTGTTGGTGTGTATTTGTTCTAGCTTGTTGGTGTGTATTTGTTCTAGTTTGTTGGTGTGTATTTGTTCTATTTTGTTGGTGAGTACTTGTTCTAGTTTGTTGGTGTGTATTTGTTCTAGTGTGTTGGTGTGTATTTGTTCTAGTTTGTTGGTGTGTACTTGTTCTAGTGTGTTGGTGTGTAATTGTTCTAGTTTTTTGGTGTGTACTTGTTCTAGTTTGTTGGTGTGTATTTGTTCTAGTTTGTTGGTGAGTACATGTTCTAGTTTGTTGGTGTGTATTTGTTCTAATTTGTTGGTGTGTATTTGTTCTAGTTTGTTGATGTGTACTTGTTCTAGTTTTTTGGTGAGTACTTGTTCTAGTGTAATGGTCATTACTTTTCTAGTGTGTTGGTGAATTCTAGTGTGTTGGTGAGTACTTGTTCTAGTGTGTTGGTGTGTAATTGTTCTAGTGTGTTGGTGTGTATTTTTTCTAGTTTGTTGGTGTACTTGTTCTAGTGTGTTGGTGTGTATTTGTTCTAGTTTGTTGGTGTGTACTTGTTCTAATTTGTTGGTGCGTACTTGTTTTACTGTGTTTGTCATTACTTTTCTAGTGTGTTGGTGAGTTCTAGTGTGTTGGTGTATATTTGTTCTAGTGTGTTGGTGTGTAATTGTTCTAGTGGGTTGGTGTGTACTTGTTCTAGTTTGTTGGTGTGTATTTGTTCCAGTTTGTTGGTGTGTATTTGTTCTAGCTTGTTGGTGTGGATTTGTTCTAGTTTGTTGGTGTGTATTTGTTCTAGTTTCTTGGTGAGTACTTGTTCTAGTTTGTTGGTGTGTATTTGTTCTAGTGTGTTGGTGTGTATTTGTTCTAGTTTGTTGGTGTGTACTTGTTCTAGTGTGTTGGTGTGTATTTGTTCTAGTTTGTTGGTGTGTATTTGTTCTAATTTGTTGTTGTGTATTTGTTTTAGTTTGTTGGTGTGTACTTGTTCTAGTTTTTTGGTGAGTACTTGTTCAAGTGTAATGGTCATTACTTTTCTAGTGTGTTGGTGAGTTCTAGTGTGTTGGTGAGTACTTGTTCTAGTGTGTTGGTGTGTACTTGTTCTAGTCTGTTGGTGTGTATTTGTTCTAGTGTGTTGGTGTACGTGTTCTAGTGTGTTGGTGTGTATTTGTTCTAGTTTGTTGGTGTGTACTTGTTCTAGTTTGTTGGTGTGTACTTGTTCTAGTTTGTTGTTGAGTATTTGTTCTAGTGTGTTGGTCATTACTTTTCTAGTGTGTTGGTGAGTTTTAGTGTGTTGGTGAGTACTTGTTCTAGTGTGTTGGTGTGTATTTGTTCTAGTTTGTTGGTGTGTAATTGTTCTAGATTGTTCGTGTGTATTTGTTCTAGTTTATTGGTGTGTATTTGTTATAGTTTGATGGTGTGTATTTGATCTAGTTTGTTGGTGTGTATTTGTTCTTGTTTGGTGGTGTGTACTTGTTCTAGTTTGTTGGTGTGTACTTGTTCTAGTTTGTTGTTGAGTACTTGTTCTAGTGTGTTGGTCATTACTTTTCTAGTGTGTTAGTGAGTTTTAGTGTGTTGGTGAGTACTTGTTCTAGTGTGTTGGTGTGTATTTGTTCTAGTTTGTTGGTGTGTATTTGTTCTAGATTGTTCGTGTGTATTTGTTCTAGTTTATTGGTGTGTATTTGTTATAGTTTGATGGTGTGTATTTGATCTAGTTTGTTGGTGTGTATTTGTTCTTGTTTGGTGGTGTGTATTTGTTCTAGTTTATTGGTGTGTATTTGTTATAGTTTGTTGGTGTGTATTTGTTCTAGTTTGTTGGTGTGTATTTGTTCTAGTTTTTTGATTTGTATTTGTTCTAGTTTGTTGGTGAGTACTTGTTCTAGTTTGTTGGTATGTACTTGTTCTAGTTTGTTGGTGTGTATGTGTTCTTGTTTGTTGTTGTGTATTATTTCTAGTTTGTTGGTGTGTATTTGTTCTAGTATGTTGGTGTGTATTTGTTCTAGTTTGTTGGTGTGTAGTTGTTCTAGTTTGTTGGTGTGTATTTGTTCTAGTTTGTTGGTGTGTATTTGTTCTAGTTTGTTGGTGTGTATGTGTTCTATTGTGTTGGTGAGTACATGTTCTTAGTGTATTGGTGTGTATTTATTCTAGTTTGTTGGTGCGTTCTTGTTCTAGTGTGTTGGTGTGTACTTGTTCTAGTGTGTTGGTGTGTATTTGTTCTAGTTTGTTGGTGTGTATTTGTTCTAGTGTGTTGGTGTGTACTTGTTCTAGTGTGTTGGTGAGTACTTGTTCTAGTTTGTTGGTGTGTATTTGTTCTAGTTTGTTGGTGTGTACTTGTTCTAGTTTGTTGGTGTGTACTTGTTCTAGTCTGTTGGTGTGTACTTGTTCTAGTTTGTTGGTGAGTACTTGTTCTAGTGTGTTGGTGTGTATTTGTTCTAGTTTGTTGGTGCGTACTTGTTCTAGTATGTTGGTGAGTACATGGTCTAGTGTGTTGGTGTGTACTTGTTCTAGTTTGTTGGTGTGTACTTGTTCTAGTGTGTTGGTGTGTACTTGTTCTAGTTTGTTGGTGTGTACTTGTTCTAGTGGGTTGGTGTGTATGTGTTCTAGTTTGTTGGTGCGTACTTGTTCTAGTGTGTTGGTGAGTACATGGTCTAGTGTATTGGTGTGTATTTGTTCTAGAGTGTTGGTGTGTACTTGTTCTAGTGTGTTGGTGTGTATTTGTTCTAGTGTGTTGGTCATTACTTGTTCTAGTGTGTGTGTACTTGTTCTAGTTTCTTGGTGTTTACTTGTTCTAGTTTGTTGGTGTGTATTTGTTCTAGTGTGTTGGTGTGTATTTGTTCTAGTTTGTTGGTGTGTACTTGTTCTAGTGTGTTGGTGTGTATTTGTTCTAGTTTGTTGGTGTGTACTTGTTCTAGTTTGTTGGTATGTATTTGTTCTAGTTTGTTGGTGAGTACTTGTTCTAGTTTGTTGGTGTGTATTTGTTCTAATTTGTTGGTGTGTATTTGTTCTAGTTTGGTGGTGTGTACTTGTTCTAGTTTTTTGGTGAGTACTTGTTCTAGTGTAATGGTCATTACTTTTCTAGTGTGTTGGTGAGTTCTAGTGTATTGGTGAGTACTTGTTCTAGTGTGTTGGTGTGTACTTGTTCTAGTGAGTTGGTGTGTATTTGTTCTAGTTTGTTGGTGTGTACTTGTTCTAGTGTGTTGGTGAGTACTTGTTCTAGTTTGTTGTTGTCTATTTATTCTAGTTTGTTGGTGTGTACTTGTTCTAGTTTGTTGGTGTGTACTTGTTCTAGTGTGTTGGTGAGTACTTGTTCTAGTGTGTTGGTGAGTACATGTTCTAGTGTGTTGGTGTGTATTTGTTCTAGTTTGTTGGTGTGTACTTGTTCTAGTTTGTTGGTGTGTACTTGTTCTAGTCTGTTGGTGTGTACCTGTTCTAGTTTGTTGGTGAGTACTTGTTCTAGTGTGTTGGTGTGTATTTGTTCTAGTTTGTTGGTGCGTACTTGTTCTAGTATGTTGGTGAGTACATGGTCTATTGTGTTCTTGTGTACTTGTTCTAGTTTGTTGGTGTGTACTTGTTCTTGTGTGTTAGTGTGTAGGTGTTCTAGTTTGTTGGTGCGTACTTGATCTAGTGTGTTGGTCATTACTTGTTCTAGTGTGTGTGTGTGTGTGTGTGTGTGTGTGTGTGTGTGTATTTGTTCTAGTTTCTTAGTGTGTACTTGTTCTAGTTTGTTGGTGTGTATTTGTTCTAGTGTGTTGGTGTGTATTTGTTCTAGTTTGTTGGTGTGTACTTGTTCTAGTGTGTTGTTGTGTATTTGTTCTAGTTTGTTGGTGTGTACTTGTTCTAGTTTGTTGGTGTGTATTTGTTCTAGTTTGTTGGTGAGTACTTGTTCTAGTTTGTTGGTGTGTATTTGTTCTAATTTGTTGGTGTGTATTTGTTCTAGTTTGTTGGTGTGTACTTGTTCTAGTTTTTTGGTGACTACTTGTTCTAGTGTAATGGTCATTACTTTTCTAGTGTGTTGGTGAGTTCTAGTGTGTTGGTGAGTACTTGTTCTAGTGTGTTGGTGTGTAATTGTTCTAGTGTGTTGGTGTGTATTTGTTCTAGTGTGTTGGTGTACTTGTTCTAGTGTGTTGGTGTGTATTTGTTCTAGTTTGTTGGTGTGTACTTGTTCTAGTTTGTTGGTGTGTACTTGTTCTAGTTTGTTGTTGAGTATTTGTTCTAGTGTGTTGGTCATTACTTTTCTAGTGTGTTGGTGAGTTTTAGTGTGTTGATGAGTACTTGTTCTAGTGTGTTGGTGTGTATTTGTTCTAGTTTGTTGGTGTGTATTTGCTCTAGTTTATAGGTGTGTATTTGGTCTAGTTTGTTGGTGTGTATTTGTTCTAGTTTGTTGGTGTGTATTTGTTCTAGATTGTTGATGTGTATTTGTTCTAGGTTGTTGGTGTGTATTTGTTCTAGTTTTTTGGTTTGTATTTGTTCTAGTTTGTTTGTGAGTACTTGTTCTAGTTTTTTGGTATGTACTTGTTCTAGTTTGTTGGTATGTATGTGTTCTTGTTTGTTGGTGTGTATTATTTCTAGTTTGTTGGTGTGTATCTGTTCTAGTTTGTTAGTGTGTATTTGTTCTAGTTAGTTGGTGTGTATTTGTTCTAGTTTGTTGGTGTGTATTTGTTCTAGTTTGTTGGTGTGTATTTGTTCTAGTTTGTTGGTGTGTATTTGTTCTAGTGTGTTGGTGAGTACATGGTCTAGTGTGTTGGTGTGTATTTTTTCTAGTTTGTTGGTGCGTTCTTGTTCTAGTGTGTTGGTGTGTACTTGTTCTAGTGTGTTGGTGTGTATTTGTTCTTGTTTGTTGGTGTGTACTTGTTCTAGTGTGTTGGTGTGTACTTGTTCTAGTGTGCTGGTGAGTACTTGTTCTAGTTTGTTGGTGTGTATTTATTCTAGTTTCTTGGTGTGTACTTGTTCTAGTTTGTTGGTGTGTACTTGTTCTATTGTGTTGGTGAGTACTTGTTCTAGTGTGTTGGTGAGTACATGTTCTAGTGTGTTGGTGTGTATTTTTTCTAGTGTGCTGGTGAGTACTTGTTCTAGTTTGTTGGTGTGTATTTATTCTAGTTTGTTGGTGTGTACTTGTTCTAGTTTGTTGGTGTGTACTTGATCTATTGTGTTGGTGAGTACTTGTTCTAGTGTGTTGGTGAGTACATGTTTTAGTGTGTTGGTGTGTATTTTTTCTAGTTTGTTGGTGTGTACTTGTTCTAGTTTGTTGGTGTGTACTTGTTCTAGTTTGTTGGTGCGTACTTGTTCTAGTGTGTTGGTGTGTATTTGTTCTAGTTTGTTAGTGCGTACATTTTCTATTATGTTGGTGAGTACATGGTCTAGTGTGTTGGTGTATACTTGTTCTAGTTTGTTGGTGTGTACTAGTTCTAGTTTGTTGGTGTGTACTTGTTCTAGTGTTTTGGTGTGTATTTGTTCTAGTTTGGTGGTGTGTACTTGTTCTTGTGTGTTGGTGTGTACTTGTTCTAGTTTGTTGGTGTGTATTTGTTCTAGTTTGTTGTTGTGTATTTGATCTAGTTTGTTGGTGTGTATTTGTTCTAGTTTTTTGGTGTGTATTTGTTCTAGTTTGTTGGTGAGTACTTGTTCTAGTTTGTTGGTATATACTTGTTCTAGTTTGTTGGGGTGTATGTGTTCTTTTTTGTTGGTGTGTATTATTTCTAGTTTGTTTGTGTGTATTTGTTCTAGTTTGTTGGTGTGTATTTGTTCTAGTTTGTTGGTGTGTATTTGTTCTAGTTTGTTGGTGTGTATTTGTTCTAGTTTGTTGGTGTGTATTTGTTCTAGTTTGTTGGTGTGTACTTGTTCTAGTGTGTTGGTGAGTACATGTTCTAGTGTGTTGGTGTGTATTTATTCTAGTTTGTTGTTGTGTACTTGTTCTAGTGTGTTGGTGAGTACATGATCTAGTTTGTTGGTGTATATTTGTTCTAGTGTGTTGGTGTGTACTGGTGTGTATAAGAGACAGGTTTGTTTGTGTGTACTTGTTCTAGTTTGTTGGTGTGTATTTGTTCTAGTTTGTTTGTGAGTACTTGTTCTAGTGTGTTGGTGTGTACTTGTTCTAGATTGTTGTTGTGTACTTGTTCTAGTGTGTTGGTGAGTACATGATCTAGTTTGTTGGTGTATATTTGTTCTAGTGTGTTGGTGTGTACTTGTTCTAGTGTGTTGGTGTGTACTTGTTCTAGTTTGTTTGTGTGTACTTGTTCTAGTTTGTTGGTGTGTATTTGTTCTAGTTTGTTTGTGAGTACTTGTTCTAGTTTGTTGGTGTGTATTTGTTCTAGTGTGTTGGTGTGTATTTGTTCTAGTTTGTTGGTGTGTACTTGTTCTAGTGTGTTGGTGTGTATTTGTTCTAGTTTGTTGGTGTGTACTTGTTCTAGTTTTTTGGTGTGTGTTTGTTCTAGTTTGTTGGTGAGTACTTGTTCTAGTTTGTTGGTGTGTATTTGTTCTAATTTGTTGGTGTGTATTTGTTCTAGTTTGTTGGTGTGTACTTGTTCTAGTTTCTTGGTGTGTACTTGTTCTAGTTTGTTGGTGTGTACTTGTTCTATTGTGTTGGTGAGTACTTGTTCTAGTGTGTTGGTGAGTACATGTTCTAGTGTGTTGGTGTGTATTTTTTCTAGTGTGCTGGTGAGTACTTGTTCTAGTTTGTTGGTGTGTATTTATTCTAGTTTGTTGGTGTGTACTTGTTCTAGTTTGTTGGTGTGTACTTGATCTATTGTGTTGGTGAGTACTTGTTCTAGTGTGTTGGTGAGTACATGTTTTAGTGTGTTGGTGTGTATTTTTTCTAGTTTGTTGGTGTGTACTTGTTCTAGTTTGTTGTTGTGTACTTGTTCTAGTTTGTTGGTGTGTACTTGTTCTAGTTTGTTGGTGCGTACTTGTTCTAGTGTGTTGGTGTGTATTTGTTCTAGTTTGTTAGTGCGTACATTTTCTATTATGTTGGTGAGTACATGGTCTAGTGTGTTGGTGTATACTTGTTCTAGTTTGTTGGTGTGTACTAGTTCTAGTTTGTTGGTGTGTACTTGTTCTAGTGTTTTGGTGTGTATTTGTTCTAGTTTGGTGGTGTGTACTTGTTCTTGTGTGTTGGTGTGTACTTGTTCTAGTTTGTTGGTGTGTATTTGTTCTAGTTTGTTGTTGTGTATTTGATCTAGTTTGTTGGTGTGTATTTGTTCTAGTTTTTTGGTGTGTATTTGTTCTAGTTTGTTGGTGAGTACATGTTCTTGTGTGTTGGTGTGTATTTGTTCTAGTTTGTTGGTGTGTACTTGTTCTAGTGTGTTGGTGAGTACATGTTCTAGTGTGTTGGTGTGTATTTATTCTAGTTTGTTGTTGCGTACTTGTTCTAGTGTGTTGGTGTGTACTTGTTCTAGTTTGTTGGTGTGTATTTGTTCTAGTGTGTTGGTGAGTACATGTTCTTGTGTGTTGGTGTGTTCTTGTTCTAGTGTGTTGGTGTGTACTTGTTCTAGATTGTTGTTGTGTACTTGATCTAGTGTGTTGGTGAGTACATGATCTAGTTTGTTGGTGTATATTTGTTCTAGTGTGTTGGTGTGTACTTGTTCTAGTGTGTTGGTGTGTACTTGTTCTAGTTTGTTTGTGTGTACTTGTTCTAGTTTGTTGGTGTGTATTTGTTCTAGTTTGTTTGTGAGTACTTGTTCTAGTTTGTTGGTGTGTATTTGTTCTAGTGTGTTGGTGTGTATTTGTTCTAGTTTGTTGGTGTGTACTTGTTCTAGTGTGTTGGTGTGTATTTGTTCTAGTTTGTTGGTGTGTACTTGTTCTAGTTTTTTGGTGTGTGTTTGTTCTAGTTTGTTGGTGAGTACTTGTTCTAGTTTGTTGGTGTGTATTTGTTCTAATTTGTTGGTGTGTATTTGTTCTAGTTTGTTGGTGTGTACTTGTTCTAGTTTGTTGGTGAGTACTTGTTCTAGTGTAATGGTCATTACTTTTCTAGTATGTTGGTGAGTTCTAGTGTGTTGGTGAGTACTTGTTTTAGTGTGTTGGTGTGTACTTCTTCTAGTGTGTTGGTGTGTATTTGTTCTAGTGTGTTGGTGTACTTGTTGTAGTGTGTTGTTGTGTATTTGTTCTAGTTTGTTGGTGTGTACTTGTTCTAGTTTGTTGGTGTGTACTTGTTCTAGTTTGTTGTTGAGTACTTATTCTAGTGTGTTGGTCATTACTTTTCTAGTGTGTTGGTGAGTTTTATTGTGTTGGTGAGTACTTGTTCTAGTGTGTTGGTGTGTATTTGTTCTAGTTTGTTGGTGTGTATTTGTTCTAGTTTGTTGATGTGTATTTGTTCTAGTTTGTTGGTGTGTATTTGATCTAATTTGTTGATGTGTATTTGTTCTAGTTTGTTGGTGTGTATTTGTTATTGTTTGTTGGTGTGTATTTGTTCTAGTTTGTTGGTGTGTATTTGTTCTAGTTTGTTGGTTTGTATTTGTTCTAGTTTTTTGGTGAGCACTTGTTCTAGTTTGTTGGTGTGTACTTGTTCTAGTTTGTTGGTGTGTATTTGTTCTAGTTTGTTGGTGTATATTTGTTTTAGTTTGTTGGTGAGTACTTCTTCTAGTTTGTTGGTATGTACTTGTTCTAGTTTGTTGGTGTGTATATGTTCTTGTTTGTTGGTGTGTATTTGTTCTAGTTTGTTGGTGTGTATTTGTTCTAGTTTGTTGGTGTGTATTTGTTCTAGTTTGTTGGTGTGTATTTGTTCTAGTTTGTTGGTGTGTATTTGTTCTAGTTTGTTGGTGTGTATTTGTTCTAGTTTGTTGGTGAGTATATGTTCTAGTGTGTTGGTGTGTATTTATTCTAGTTTGTTGGTGCGTACTTGTTCTAGTGTGTTGGTGTGTACTTGTTCTAGTTTGTTGGTGTGTATTTGTTCTAGTGTGTTGGTGAGTACATGTTCTTGTGTGTTGGTGTGTTCTTGTTCTAGTGTGTTTGTGTGTACTTGTTCTAGATTGTTGGTGTGTACTTATTCTAGTGTGTTGGTGAGTACATGTTCTAGTTTGTTGGTGTATATTTGTTCTAGTGTGTTGGTGTGTACTTGTTCTAGTGTGTTGGTGTGTACTTGTTCTAGTTTGTTGGTGTGTATTTGTTCTAGTTTGTTGGTGTGTATTTGTTCTAGTTTGTTGGTGTGTACTTGTTCTAGTTTGTTGGTGAGTACTTGTTCTAGTGTAATAGTCATTACTTTTCTAGTGTGTTGGTGAGTTCTAGTGTGTTGGTGAGTACTTGTTCTAGTGTGTTGGTGTGTACTTCTTCTAGTATGTTGGTGTGTATTTGTTCTAGTGTGTTGGTGTACTTGTTCTAGTTTGTTGGTGTGTATTTGTTCTAGTTTGTTGGTGTGTACTTGTTCTAGTTTGTTGGTGTGTACTTGTTCTAGTTTGTTGTTGAGTACTTGTTCTAGTGTTTTAGTCATTACTTTTCTAGTGTGTTGGTGAGTTTTAGTGTGTTGGTGAGTACTTGTTCTAGTTTGTTGGTGTGTATTTGTTCTAGTTTGTTGGTGTGTATTTGTTCTAGTTTCTTGGTGTGTATTTGTTCTAGTTTGTTGGTGTGTATTTGTTATAGTTTGTTGATGTGTATTTGTTCTAGTTTGTTGGTGTGTATTTGTTCTAGTTTGTTGGTTTGTATTTGTTCTAGTTTGTTGGTGAGTACTTGTTCTAGTTTGTTGGTGTGTACTTGTTCTAGTTTGTTGGTGTGTATTTGTTCTAGTTTTTTGGTGTATATTTGTTCTAGTTTGTAGGTGAGTACTTGTTCTAGTTTGTTGGTATGTACTTGTTCTAGTTTGTTGGTGTGTATGTGTTCTTGTTTGTTGGTGTGTATTATTTCTAGTTTGTTGGTGTTTATTTGTTCTAGTTTGTAGATGTGTATAAGAGACAGGTATTTGTTCTAGTGTGGTGGTGTGTATTTGTTCTAGTTTGTTGGTGTGTATTTGTTCTAGTTTGGTGGTGTGTATTTGTTCTAGTTTGTTGATGTGTATTTGTTCTAGTTTGTTGGTGAGTACTTGCTCTAGTGTATGATAGGCTACTGTTCGTCGTTGTTACCCCCATGGTATTCTTTGCAGTTGTCTCAGAAACTACAGTTCAGCTTCCATTACAGTTTTTGCAAAGATGTTACTGAAGCAATCCTTCACACTGCGTTCGAAACATAGCTGCTGTTTTGGAAGCATACCGTATTGTGTTGTTCGTTTTCATACACTGGTATGAGTGCCTGTCATTCAAACAGCAATGACAAACTATTGACAGTAAACTAGCCAAGAAATCACAAACAGCCAAGCAATGCTGGACTTGACTGCCACGTCCTGTAAAGTATATGGAAGTAACTAACTACTGTTCCGCTGCATACATCAGGAACAAAGGCCACGGCATTTCCGTGCTCCACGAAGAGGGAGCAGACAAGACAATCTCACCCGACCCAGGTACGGTCTCTCCATCTGTGAAACAATTAATTAGTGCTCCGTGATTCCCCATGTGAGCTTCGACTTTCTGAGGTGGAGTAAATGGTGCGATGCGTCAACGAGGAATTAAACATCATTATATATTATTCAACAAATCTATAGTACAAGCACCGCCGTGAGAAACTTATATCCGTGTTTGTTCGCAGCGGGCGACAGTCAATATGTCCCTCCCCTTCTCCCAGCGATGACTGCTAGGTGGCGGGAGCGAGGACGATACCGTTCTGTCTGTAATTTGCAGATGTTTACTTTTTTCTCTTAATTTGATTGAAGTTGGGGGATACAATATTTTGCTCCAGGGACAGAAGATCTGAAGAGATGCTGGAATCTGGTGGGAGCGGATGCCGGCGTAATTGGTCAATTTTCCTCCTGATGTATGTCATCGCTGTTCAATTGTTGTTGTGCACAGTTATAATGGGGGAGTGAACAAATAGCAAAGCTCTAATAATCTACTTTGCGGAGATGGCACTTGATTGGCTTACTTCAGTAGGCATGTTTAACCAGTTACACCTGTAGTCGACACATGGGCTCTGGTGTCATCTGGTTAAACTTTAACACATACCAGGTAGACGAAAGTCCACTGCCATTGTTTGTTAAAGTGTTCACGTTTACCTCTTGTAGAGTGTCGTCATTTGTCTTCTTCTGTACCCATATATTGTCAGAAATGTCACGTGACACATCAGTGTTGTAGGGTTTCAGATTCACAGTTTTGCTTATCTGCGCTTAGTCTGAAGACAACACTTTTTAAAGAACTAGAAAAGGTCACTTGTTTACAACCAATGCAAGATAGAAGAGATAGTAGAGCCCAGCAACAAGCAGAACAATATAGAAGTTTGGTAGACCACCCCATGTATAAAAGGTTTAATGGTTTTGGAAAGGGAAGACTGAAAAGAAGCAGCTTTGTAGAAACTGCAAAGATTAGGGCAGCTCCTATACGTAACGTATCAACAGTCAAACCCATTTACAATGCACACAAGTTCCCAGCTTGGAGACAGCAGCAACTGCCTGCGGTGATAGAAAATATTCCTGGTATTGAGAAAACGAACACTCAGAATGAAATCAAAGAAGATAAATAGTCCTTTTTCAATAGAAAATGTAGGAGGCTGAATTTTCCTAAATTTAACAAATGGAGTGGGGAAAAACACAGTCAGTGGCAACTGGACAATTCTCAAGTAACTTCAAAGCAGAAGTAGAGACTGAAAACAGTAGCAGAAATGCTCTTTATGGAGGAAAATAAAAAGAAGCAAATAGCTATCTTCACAGATGCAAAGTCAGCTGTCTCAATACTGAAGAGCAAAAACAGCACAGAACTAGCTGACCTAAGAGCAGCACTCCATGGACTATGTCAGAAATTTAAAAAAAAGTTGTAATGCAATGTATCCCATCACATTGCAATATACCTGGGAATGAGGAGGTTGGCAGACTTGCAAAAGAGGGCGGACGACTACATCAGCCTGACATAGACATAACCTATAATGAGGCATAGAGGTTTATAAAATCACTTATAGAGCCAAGTGGGAATAGGAGCATCCAGGCCACGAGAAGGATGATGCATATTACAAACTCGACCGAAGTGAACAAATAGCAATCTTCATAACAGGCTGAAATACCACTTTTTAACAAAAAAAACTACAGATAAGAGTTGAGTTGAGTTGAGTTGAGTTGAGTTAAGAACCGACATCACTGCACTCAGGACATTCCCAACGTGCTCCGTCCCCTCGTTCAACAGCCAGCGAAGAGTCATGCTACTAATCGTTCCCACCGCTATCTGATTAAAAGTTCTCCTGGTCTTCCCTCTCAGTTTTGAGATTCTTCCAGAACCCCTGCCGATCCCCTGCAATCTCATTCTTTCCACATATGGGTTCTCAATCTGTCCCTCCGCCTACTCCACCTGGTCCCACAAGCGCGCGACCACCTCCCACTTGTCCATAGGAAGATACCACCAAGAGGTGCATTCTCTGCTAGCCTATCAGCCTGTTCATTCCCCCCGCACCCACGCATGGCCAGGGAAAAATATTCATACATTTCTTACAATCTGTGACCTCTGAAGCGGCGATAGCCATTCCACACGAAAAATTCCTTTCTCCACCTTATTAAGCCTACTCTTTGAATCCGTAATGAATACAATATGTGTTGCAGTAGTCTCCTCCAGCCAAAGGAATGCCGATGTTACTGCCTCCAACTCCATTCTCATACTGGAGGTCGTAGTCTCATATGCCAGACTCTCCTTTTTCAAGACTCGTCCATTAGCCTTTGCAATAAAGCCCCAACCACTACGTCTGTTTCTCACCATTGACCCATCGGTGTAGATGACTATGTCACCTTGATGTGTGTTATTCTGGATCAACTGTTGCATTTCAAACTCAGTGCGGCCCGCTGCCCATTCTCTGCACTCACGACCCAGTGTTATTATTTCATTGTGCCAGTCCGTCATGTCTTCCGGACCCTCAACCCACTCTCTTTCACGATTGATGGTCTCTAGATCACACAGCTGACTTATAGAAAGTTCTGCCTGTGCCATCCAGGACCTGCCTCGTCTTAGTCTATGACCATTAACTATATCCATGGCTGCATGCAGTCGGTGATCCCTATATGTAGCAACTCTCAGGTACTATTTGGCCTGAAAATAGGAGGTACAGATGAATGTAATTGAGGAACTGGTAAAATGACAGGTAGACATTTGCTGCAGGAGTGCCCAATATATGCAGAACAGAGAGAAAAATGTCGGCCCACACCTGCTTCAATTGAGGACAAGCTCAATGGAGATGTCGGTAAGGTCAAGTTGACTGCAGCTTTCTTTAAATATAATCAGGTTGACATCTAAAGGTGCACGAAGAAGTTCTTAGCCTGCCACAGGTATCTCCGTATCAAAAGCGGTCCAGTGGCACAAAATGGAATATTGCTTGGCTAGAAAATAAATCTTTTACGTGGCAAGTCCGAAGCAAAAGCTCTTTGTGTAGGCAATGGTGGAAAAAGCGTCCCTATGGCATAAATTGAATTTTGCTTGAATAGCAAATTTATTACGTGGAAAGTCCGAATCGAAAGCTCACTGTGTGGATGTCATCCGCATTCTTCTGGTTTCCGGAGGAACATCCTGTGGTTGTTTCCAAGGCCCAGTATACGGAAGTGAGGCTAAGCAGCCATGTGCAGGACGTGACGATTCCTTGGGTGAGCCCAGTACCAGAACGCTGTGTGTCGGCTCTGCAACTATGGAAGCCTCCTTGGATGGCGGGGAATAGCTATCGTCTGCCCCTGCCTTCCCTTGAGAGCTGACCAGGTTGTTTTTGGCTGTTCTAAATGGGCCAGCTGGGATGGGGATAACACCACAACAGGAGAGTCAAAAGTCCTACGAAACACCCGGGAAGGTAACCCAGCCAACAAATGCCTGAAGAAGTCGGATGTGTTGGCCAAAAGGTGCAAATATCGCAGCTCTGCTGTAAACAGGTACAACGCAATAATGTCTAAAAGAATATTCCGGACGAACGCAGAAGGAGAAGTCTGGCGAACATGGGTGAGTTCATTTTATGAGGGATGTGTCTAGAACATGGATGAGTTCAATTTATTAGGGATGTGTCCAGACAAATGGCACCAATTCTAAAGAAAAAACACTTTAGGTGGATACATTTTAAAAAAACCACACTCTACAACAGTCTTACTATAACTCTATGTTACAAATGCCAAACCTGGACAATGACAGAAAAAGAGAAAAGAAACATTACAACAACGGGAATGAACTTCCTGTGAAGCAAACACAATTTATCAAGAAGAGAGAACATCTTCTTGTATTGTATCTCTAAACCCACCAGCTCCTCAATTATTGTCTTGTCCATGGCTCGTATATTCAATTAACACATTTGTGTGCCTACTGCTGCTGTGTATTTTCTGCTGTTTTGACTTTCATTCTTCTATCACTTTATTCGTGATTTATATAGTCTTCCGTAATTATTTTTGCTGAGTTTCTTTCACTGGAAACATTCAATGTTCAGTATGTATTCTAGTTTTCATACAATCCTATTGTGTGTTGATGTTCGCCTGGGAATTGTCACGTCTGTGATGTTGTATGCAATCAACACCTGATCTGTCATATGTATTTGTTGCTCAGCCAGATACCATTGACGTTCCTACAGCAGCTTGGGGTCTGAGTCACCTATTTCAGTGTCCCTAATTGTCTTCACCTCTGTGGTTTCTAGTTGATTTCTGAACACGAACACAGAGTTTATTGAATGGAAATCGCATCCGATCGTAGGCTGTTTGTCTGGGCAAAATTACGTTCACGAATTTGTCATTGCTTTCTGAACAAGATGTCGGCGTTGATGTAGGGTTGAACCTCTCACCCCGCGGGCAGCGTACTGGAAGTTTAAGAGCAAGAGCAGTAATGCAGTGCCTTGCCGGCTGGTGTGGGCGATCATGCGTCTCTACATCTAACTATCTCCGACGACAAGGATCAATTCGTATGTTGACTCCCTTCCGTCCCATGACACAAGACTCAAGAATTTTCTCACGCTGTCTTCCTCTTTGTCTCTTTCGACAAATCTTTCCAGTTGTCACAATATGTTCCAATATTTGACTTCTCACAATGTGGCCAAAAGAAACGCGAGCACACACACACAGAAACACACACACAGAAACACACACACAGAAACACACACACACACACACACGCACACACACACACACACACACACACACACACTGGAATGACTTACAACCTATAATAAATAAATAATGAATAAATATTAAATAACTAATAAGTTGCCCCGCAGCAGTGTCCAGCCGTAGGTCAGTGATGAGACAGCGCCATCACATGTCGTAGGCCTGAGAGTAAGTAGCAATAGGTGACCAGTCTTTTCTTCACTTTGGCAAACGAAGTGGCCAGGCGTCGACTCCGCGTATGACAATGCTCATGACACCACCATGGCAGTCCGGTGTCAACTTCGCCAGCGCGGCCGCCATCGTCTTTAATGACGCCTCATTATTTTCGTACTTTGGTCTTCTCATTTGTCGTTATTAGACTTCTGGAACGACATTGTTGATTTGAAGATAATGTCTTCGTCGATTATCTGTACTCCTTTCTGGCTGTGCTACAGAGTCGAGTGCTCACATCATTTAACCTAGTTTCCCCATGCCACGACCAGGTGAAGATGTGTATGTTTCCCTCGAATACTTACTTTAGATGACTGATGTTATTTATGATATAAAACAGCTTCAGTACAGCGGATATGCCAACTACTAAAGTGTTCAAAAAGCGAGATAGGAACTTCAGTACCACCATGAATACAAAGACTACATTTAGACTATCAATATAAAGATTAGTACTGCAACAGCATGTGGACACCAGCGTTTTAACATCAATGCGAAGATTAACGTAACAACATCAACATAGAAACTAACACCACAACAACAATATAGAAACTAGCACAACAACAATATAGAAACTATCACAACAACAACAATATAGAAACTAGCACAACAACAATATAGAAACTAGCACAACAACAACAATATAGAAATTAGCACACCAACAACAATATAGACACTAACACAACAACAACAATATAGAAACTAGCACAACAACAATATAGAAACTAACACAACAACAACAATATAGAAACTAACACAACAACAACAATATAGAAACTAACACAACAACAACAATATATAAACTAGCACAACAACAACAATATAGACACTAACACAACAACAACAATATAGAAACTAGCACAACAACAACAATATATAAACTAGCACTACAACAACAATATAGACACTAGCACAACAACAGCAATATAGAAACTAGCACAACAACAACACTATAGAAACTAGCACAACAACAATATAGAAACTAGCACAACAACAACAATATAGAAACTAGCACAACAACAACAATATAGAAACTAGTACAACAACAACAATATAGAAATTAGCACACCAACAACAATATAGACACTAGCACAACAACAACAATATAGAAACTAGCACAACAACAACAATATAGAAACTAGCACAACAACAACAATATAGAAACTAGCACAACAACAGCAATATAGAAACTAGCACAACAACAACAATATAGAAACTAGCACAACAACAACAATATAGACACTAGCACAACAACAACAATATAGAAACTATCACAACAACAATATAGAAACTAGCACAACAACAACAATATAGAAACTAGCACAACAACAACAATATAGAAACTAGCACAACAACAACAATATAGAAACTAGCACAACAACAACAATATAGAAACTAGCACAACAACGACAATATAGAATCTAGCACAACAACAACAATGTAGAAACTAGCACAACAACAACAATATAGAAACTATCACAACAACAACAACAATATAGAAACTAGCACAACAACAACAATATATAAACTAGCACAACAACAACAATATAGAAACTAGCACAACAACAACAATATAGAAACTAGCACAACAACAACAATATAGAAACTAGCACAACAACAACAATATAGAAACTAGCACAACAACAATATAGAAACTATCACAACAACAACAATATAGAAACTAGCACTACAACAACAATATAGAAACTAGCACAACAACACCAATATAGAAACTAGCACAACAACAACAATATAGAAACTAGCACAACAACAACAATGTAGAAACTAGCACAACAACAACAATATAGAATCTATCACAACAACAACAATATAGAAACTAGCACAACAACAACAACAATATAGAAACTAGCACAACAACAACAATATAAAAACTAGCACAACAACAACAATATAGAAACTAGCATAACAACAACAATATAGAAACTAGCACAACAACAACAATATAGAAACTAGCACAACAACAACAATATAGAAACTATCACAACAACAACAATATAGAAGCTAGCACAACAACAACAATATAGAAACTAGCACAACAACAACAATATAGAAACTAGTACAACAACAACTATATAGAAACTAGCACAACAACAACAATATAGAAACTAGCACAACAACAACAATATAGAAACAAGTACAACAACAGCAATATAAACACTAGCACAACAACAGCAATATAGAAACTAGCACACCATCACCATTATAGAAACTATCACAACAACAGCAATTGAGAGACAAGTACAACAACAGCAATATAGAAACTAGCACAACACTGGTAATATAGAAAAGAGTATGACGGCGATATAAAAACTAGTATAACAGCACCAATATGGAAACTAGCGCAGCAGAAATATATAAACTAGTAAAATAGCAGTCTAGAAACTAATATAACAGCAATATAGAAACTAGTAAAACAATATCGAAACTAGAGCAACAGCAATATAGAACTAGAACAACAGCAATATAGAGACTAGTACAAGAGCAATAAAGAAATTAGTACAACAGAAAATGGAAACCAGTTGAACAGAAATATGGAAACTAGTACAACAGCAAAAAAGAAACACGTTGAACAGAAATATGGAATCTAGTACAATAGCAATATAGAAACTAATACAACAGCAACCTAGAAGCTAGTACAACAATACAAGTATAGAAACTAATACAACAGAAATATATAAACCAGCACAACAACAGCAATACAGACACTAGCACAACAACAGCAATATAGAAACTAGCACAACAACAGCAATATAGAAACTGGAACAACAACAGCAATATAGAAAGGAAGACAAACACAGCAATACAAAAACTAGCACAAAAACAGCAATATAAAAACTACCACAACAATAGCAGTATAGAAAATAACTCAACAACAGCAATACAGAGACTAGCACAACAACAACAATACAGACACTAGCACAATCAACAGCAATATAGAAACTAATACAAAACAACAATATAGAAACTAACACTACAACAGCAATGTAGAAACTACTACAATAACAATATATAAACTACTACAACATCAGCAATATAGAAACTAATACTACAACAACAATATAGAAACTACCACTACAACAACAATATAGAAACTAGCACAACAACAGCAATATAGAAACTAGCATAACAACAACAATATAGAAACTAGCACAACAACAGCAATGTAGAAACTAGCACACCAACAGCAATAAAGAAACTAGCACAAGCAACAGCAATATAGAAACTAGCACAACAAAAGCAATATAGAAACTAGCACAACAAAAGCAATATAGAAACTAGCACAACAAAAGCAATATAGAAACTAGCATAACATCAGTAATATAGAAACTAGCACAACAAAAGCAATATAGAAACTAGCACAACAAAAGCAATATAGAAACTCATCATCATCATCTAGTGCCGTGCCGGCTGGCGTAGGCGTTCATGGCTCTCCACAGATCTCGGTCTTTGGTGTTCTGGATCAACTCTGCTGATGATATTCCTCCATGCCACCGTCTCAGTCCGTCCAGCATCATTTCTCTTGGTCTGCCTCTGCCTCTCTTCCCCTCGATCTTTCCAGTTGTCACGATGTTCTCCAATGCCTCTCTTCTCATCACATGACCAAAGAAAGATGTTTGTCTCTTTCTTATTGTTGTATATAGTGTTCTAGTTTCATTAGCCTCTTTCAGGCAATCGTTGTTAGTTACTCTGGCAGTCCAAGGAATTCGCAACATTCGTCTTAAAAACCACATCTCTGTTGCTTCTAAGTTCTTCCTAATTTATTCATTTACATTCCAAGATTCGCTGCCATACAGCAAAACTGGTTCTATATAGCATTTTAGTACTCTCTTACATTCATTGATAGCGACTTATTGCATAAGATACTCTTCATTTTCTGAAATGCTGTCTTTGCCTGCCCTATTCTGCTCTTAATCTCTTTTGTACATCTTCCATCTGATGTTATAAGTGCCCCTAGGTATTTAAAATTATCCACTTGGTTGAGAATTTCCCCTTCTATTTCTATGTCACATTTTGGCGTCCCCATTTTCTTTGATATCACCATTGTTACTGTTTTCTTGATATTCAAGGACAGTCCTTTCTGTGCACTCTCTGTTACTACACTGTCCAACAATTGTTGTAGGTCTGTTGCATTATCCGCTACCAATACTGTGTCATCTGCATAGCGTATATTGTTTATATTATATCCTCCGATTAGTATTCCTGGCTTCTCTTTGATCTCTCTCATTATTACTTCGCTATACAGGGAGAAGAGATCGGGTGACAAGACACACCTCTGTCGTACTCCTAGCTTTATCTGTTCGTAACTACCCTCTTTATTTCCCATTTTAATTGCTGCTACTTGGTTCCAGTATATATTCTTTATTATTCTTAAATCTTTCCCATCAATGTTGATATCTTCCAACATTTTAATCAGCTCATCATGTTTTACTTTATCAAATGCCTTAGTATAATCTATGAAGCATAAATATATGTCTCTTTGTTTCTCTATTGATCTTTCTATTAGTGTTCGTAATATATATATTGCATTGTTTGTACCCTTTCCTTCCATAAAACCATACTGTTCTTCACTAATTTCCATTTTTATTTTCTTTCTTGTTCTTCTCATAATTCTGAGTAGAAGCTTAGTGACATGGTTTATGAGGTTAATTGTACGAAAATCTTCACAATCAATTGCTCCTGGTCTTTTTGGTATAGCTATAAATACAGATTTCAGCATATCACTGGGTAAATATCCACTACTGTAAATATCATTCAACATTTTGGTTAATATATCTACTCCAAATTCTCCCAACACTTTTAATTCTTCTATTGTGATTTCATCTGGCCCAGCTGTTTTTCCTTTCTTCATATGTTTCATAGCATCAGCGACTTCTTCTTTTAGAATAGGTGGGCCTTCTAAGTTACTTTCTTCTGTTAATTCTTCCCTTTCTCCATTATATAATTCTCTTATATACTCATTCCACCTCTTCATTATAGCACCTTCCTCCAATAAAGTCTGTCCTGTTTTTGATTTCAAACACCCTGTATTTATTCTTATTTTTCTTCCTGTGAGCTCGCTGATTTGTCTGTACATACTTTTTTGATCTTTAATGGAATTTAAGTTCAATTTTTCTGCATTGCTCATTTAACCAACTTTCTTTTGCCTTCACACATTTATCTCTTATTTCTTTATTTATCTTAGCATACTCTTGTTTGTCATTTTTATTCTGTTTCCTTTTGTCCATCAACCTTAAGATTTCTTCATTCATCCATTTTTTCTTAGCTTTTTTGGCTTCTCTCCGGTAATATTTCTTTGCTAGTTTGATGAATGGAGTCCCTTAACATTTCCCATTGTTCATCTATACTCTGTATTTTAGCTATTGCATTGTACCTATTTTTCACAGTCACTCTGTATTGTTCTTGAATTTCTTTATCTACTTTCAGAACCTCTTTATTAAGTCTCAAGTTTTTAAGCCATTTTTTCCCCTCGCTTTAATCTTACTTTATTTGTCCACATAGTGGTACATGATCACTGTTACCGTCAGCACCAGGCATTGTCTTTACATTAATTAATGCATTTCTAAATCTTTTATTAATAAGTATGTAGTCAATTTGGTTGCGTATTTTCATATCAGGGCTTTTCCATGTGTATAGTCGTCTTTTATGGTGTTTAAACCATGTGTTTCCAATTATCATATCATTAATATTTGCCCATTCTATTAGTTTCTCTCCTCTTTCATTTCTTGTACCTAAACCGTAATTCCCCACTATATCCTCTATTTTCCCCTTTCCTGCTTTTGCATTAAAATCCCCCAGTATTATATATATATATATATATATATATATATATATATATATATATATATATATATATATATATATATATATATATATATATATATATATATATATATATATATATAGAATATATATATATATATAGAATATATATATATAGATATATAGATATATATATATATATATATAGAAACTAGCACAACAAAAGCAATATAGAAACTAGCACAACAAAAGCAATATAGAACCTAGCACGACAACAGGAATATAGAAACTAATCACGACATCAGTAATATAGAATCTAGCACAACTACAGCAATATAGAAACTATCACAACAACAACAATATAGAAACTAGCACAACTACAGCAATATAGAAACTATCACAACAACAATATAGAAACTAGCACAACTACAGCAATATAGAAACTATCACAACAACAACAATATAGAAACTAGCACAACTACAGCAATATAGAAACTATCACAACAACAACAATATAGAAACTAGCACAACAAAAATAATATAGAACCTAGCACAACATCAGTAATATAGAAACTAGCACGACAACAGGAATATAGAAACTAGCACAACAACAACAATAAGGAAACTAGTACAACAACAGCAATATAGAAACTAGCACAATAACAGCAATATAAACACTAGCACAACAACAGCAATATAGAAACGAATACAACAACAGCAATATAGAAACTAGCACATATACAGTAATATAGAAACTAGTATGACGGCAATATAAAAAACTAGTATAGCAGCACTAACATAGAAACTAGTGCAGAAGCAATATATAAACTAGCTCAACAGCAATCTTGAAACTAGTAGAACAGCAATATAGAAACTAGTACAACAATAGCAATATACAAACTAGTGCAATGTCAATATAGAGACAAGTGCAACAGCAACATGGAAACTAGTACAACAGCAAAATGGAAACAGTTGAACAGCAATATGGAAACTAGTAGACAGCAAAATAGAAACTAATACAACAGCAATATAGAAACTAGTATAACAGTAACAATATCGAAACTAACATAACAACAGCAATACGGACACTAGCACAAAAACAACTATTACAGAAACTAACACAACAACAGCAATATAGAAACTAGCACAACATCACCATTATAGAAACTAGCACAACAACAGCAATATAGAAACTAGCACAACATCACCATTATAGAAACTAGCACAACAACAGCAATATAGAAACAATTACAAACAACAGCAATATAGAAAACAATTACATACAAAACAGCAGTATAGAAACTAGCACAACAACAGCAGTATAGAAAATAGCACAACAACAGTAATATGGAAACTACTATGACGGCGATATAAAAACTAGTATAACAACACCAGTATAGACACTAGTGCAGCAGCAATATATAAACTAGCAAAACAGCAGTCTAGAAACTAATAGAACAGCAATATAGAAACTAGTACAACTATAGCATTATAGAAACTAATACAACAGCAATATAGAAATTAGTACAACAATAGCATTATAGAAACTAATACAACAGCAATATAGAAACTAGTACTAGAAACTAGAAACTAGTACTACTAGTATAGAAACTAATCCAACAGCAATATAGAAACTAGTACTACAATAACAGTATAGAAACTGATACAACAGCAATATAGAAACTAGTACTACAATAGCAGTATAGAAACTGATACAACAGCAATATAGAAACTAGTACTACAATAGCAGTATAGAAACTGATACAACAGCAATATAGAAGCTAGTACAGCAATAGCAGTATAGAAACTAATACAACAGCAATATAGAAACTAGTACAACAATAGCAGTATAGAAACTAGTGAAGGAAAGGGAGATATGTGAAGACAACCAGCGACCATTCCTAATATACTGTTGCTATGGAAAGGTGTCAACACACCAATAGATACATATTGGCAAGGTTTTCAGTAGTATGGTCGCCATAGCCAGCTGAGACGGCAGGCGATGGTGTTAACTGTTCTTCCATCAACCATGCTGCAATATTAACAACAACAACGATAATAATAATAATAATAATAATAATAATAATAATAATAATAAGACGTAGCAACAGAAGAAAAAGAAGAATAAGATGATGATGACAATGTTGATGAAGAAGAAGAAGAAGAAGAAGAAGAAGAAGAAGAAGAAGAAGAAGAAGAAGAAGAAGAAGAAGAAGAAGAAGAAGAAGAAGAAGAAGATGATGATGATGATGATGATGATGATGGTGGTGATGACTAAAAAAAAAAAAAAGATCCTCTAAGCTTACCCACGTATCAGTATGCGACCTTCTCAATGCAGTCAGGTCAAGGCCGGGATTCCGTGGCCTCTATCCTGTCACCCCGAGGACAGTCATGGAGATCACTCTGCTGGGTGCCGCTAACTGACGCCATCAGCTGTTTGTCTGTCCGTGTAATTTGTTTTTGAAGACAACAAGATCCTGTCGACTCCCCAGGTTCGTGCACAAGATGAAACACATGCACACAAGTCCAAATCTGTTCTTAAATGGGTCAGTGGGCGTTAAAAAGCTCATTTATCTGCCCCTGGGGAATATAAGCCTGGCCGAGAAAGGTGATCTCAGACTTAACGACACTGAATTAGGCCAGTAATTGGCCAGGTCGGCCTTTTCTAGCCTGCAAGTAGTTTGCATATTCCGGAGCCTTTTTATGTTTTGATCGAAACGGATGGTTTACGGAGAACAGACATCATAGCAATGTCGGCTTACCGAGAGAGAGTGTGTCTCTTTCAACA
Organism: Cepaea nemoralis; assembly: GCA_014155875.1. Lineage (NCBI taxonomy): Eukaryota > Metazoa > Mollusca > Gastropoda > Stylommatophora > Helicidae > Cepaea > Cepaea nemoralis. The sequence goes on along the minus strand of JACEFZ010027809.1, from coordinate 194,584 downwards.
AGGTGTTAATTTTTACTCTCAGTAGAGATGGTCGTTTTCTGTTTGACTAACTATGTATTGAGAGTGCACAAAAGTGGCGTGCTACAGTGAAGGAAAATACACAGGGAAACTCAACAATTGGAGGTCAGTGATGGAGAAACAACAATGAGACATCAATGGAGGGACAACAACAATGGGAGATCTGTGGAAGAAGCACCAACAATGAGAGATCAGTGAAAGAACAACAACAATGAGAGATCTGTGGAAGGAGCAACACTAATGAGAGATCAGTAAAAGAACAACAACAATGAGAGATCAGTGAAAGAACAACAACAATGGGAGATCAGTGAAAGAACAACAACAATGAGAGATCTGTGGAAGGAGTAACACTAATGAGAGATCAGTGAAAGAACAACAACAATGAGAGATCTGTGGAAGGAGCAACACCAATGAGAGATCAGTGAAAGAACAACAACAATGAGAGATCTGTGAAAGAACAACACCAATGAGAGATCGGTGAAAGAACAACAACAATGGGAGATCAGTGAAAGAACAACAACAATGAGAGATCGGTGAAAGAACAACACCAATGAGAGATCAGTGAAAGAACAACAACAATGGGAGATCAGTGAAAGAACAACAACAATGAGAGATCGGTGAAAGAACAACAACAATGAGAGATCAGTGAAAGAACAACAACAATGAGAGATCTGTGGAAGGAGCAACACCAATGAGAGATCAGTGAAAGAACAACAACAATGAGAGATCGGTGAAAGAACAACACCAATGAGAGATCGGTGAAAGAACAACAACAATGAGAGATCAGTGAAAGAACAACAACAATGAGAGATCTGTGAAAGAACAACACCAATGAGAGATCTGTGGAAGGAGCAACACCAATGAGAGATCAGTGAAAGAACAACACCAATGAGAGATCTGTGGAAGGAGCAACACCAATGAGAGATCAGTGAAAGAACAACAACAATGAGAGATCAGTGAAAGAACAACACCAATGAGAGATCGGTGAAAGAACAACAACAATGAGAGATCAGTGAAAGAACAACACCAATGAGAGATCTGTGGAAGGAGCAACACCAATGAGAGATCAGTGAAAGAACAACAACAATGAGAGATCGGTGAAAGAACAACACCAATGAGAGATCGGTGAAAGAACAACACCAATGAGAGATCTGTGAAAGAACAACAACAATGAGAGATCGGTGAAAGAACAACACCAATGAGAGATCTGTGGAAGAACAACACCAATGAGAGATCGGTGAAAGAACAACAACAATGAGAGATCGGTGAAAGAACAACAACAATGAGAGATCAGTGAAAGAACAACAACAATGAGAGATCTGTGGAAGGAGTAACACTAATGAAAGATCAGTGAAAGAACAACAACAATGAGAGATCTGTGGAAGGAGCAACACCAATGAGAGATCGGTGAAAGAACAACAACAATGAGAGATCAGTGAAAGAACAACAACAATGAGAGATCTGTGAAAGAACAACAACAATGAGAGATCAGTGAAAGAACAACAACAATGAGAGATCGGTGAAAGAACAACAACAATGAGAGATCAGTGAAAGAACAACAACAATGAGAGATCTGTGGAAGGAGCAACACCAATGAGAGATCTGTCGCAGAAGAAACAACAACAATGAGAGATCTGTCGCAGAAGAAACAACAACAATGAGAGATCTGTCGCAGAAGAAACAACAACAATGAGAGATCTGTCGCAGAAGAAACAACAACAATGAGAGGTATGTCGCAGAAGAAGCAACAATGAAACGTCAGCTGCAGGCGCAGTAACAATGAAAGGTCAACAGAAGGGAAAACAACAATGGAATTTCAGTGGGAGTAGTTGCAACATTGAGAAATCAGTCGGAGAGTAAACGATCGTGGAAGATCAGTTTGATAAGCAACAATCATGGGAGGTCAGTTGCAGAAGCAACAACAAGATGTGTCGGAAAGGGGAAGGGATGCAACATTAATATGACGTTCGTTGGAGCAGCAACAGCAATGGGATTTCAGTCGGGTGTGAAATAACAATGGGAAGCCAGTTGGAGAAGCAACAACACTAGGAAGATATTTCATTGGC
>JACEFZ010027809.1:127500-182500 GCA_014155875.1 Cepaea nemoralis | reverse complement strand
ATAAATTGATTAGAGAAACGAGACAGCTCTAGAACAAACACATGACAACCATAAATTGATTAGAGAAACGAGACAGCCCTAGAACAAACACATGACAACCATAAAATTGATTAGAGAAACGGGACAGCTCCTAGAACAAACACATGACAACCATAAATTGATTAGAGAAACGGGACAGCCCTAGAACAAACACATGACAACCATAAATTGATTAGAGAAACGAGACAGCCCTAGAACAAACACATGATAACCATAAATTGATTAGAGAAACGTGATTTCAACAGTCAAGATTGTTTTGAGCCCGTCATGTGGAAAAATAATCTGGAAAATTTACGTGACAAATGACAAAAGTGATGGAGAAAAGAACCAGGGATATATATAGAGAGAGAAATACACGGATGGCTAGACCACGTGGTATAGCTGCGACACAATCACAGACTCGATCCAGGACTCTGGGGGTGGGGGGGGGGGGGGTCTTGTGAGATGGCGAACATTTGACCGCCCACTCTTGGCAGCATGGCACGTGATCATGATGATTACACGCAATGTACTCAAACATCATTTAAATAATATTACACACTAAACTGTGTCAATAGATGTAAACTACGTGCCTCCCCCTCTCCACTGCCCAAACTATTCAAGTATTCATCATTACTGAAAGACAATAAAACAAACATGTAGTTATTGATTTTCCCTCCCAATCGACCTTTCACCTTTTGGAGAAGTTTAAAATACAATTCTCAGCGAACGAATTGCGAACATGAAAATCCTTCTTGTCGCCAGGAAATTAGGTCGGTTGGTCCCCGGTTCTCGATAAACGACTGGCGGGTCCACCCGCGGTAACCCTGATCTGACAATACCCTTGCCGCAATGAACGATTGTCATCTTCAATGAGAAATTACGCCATATTTTACCACGTGACTTTGAACCTGAGCTGCTAGTGGGCACCCAGGCGAGTGGTTGGGTAGGTAGCCTGCCCTGGGGAGGTTGTCCGCCTTGTTGCTCACGGGTCGGGCGTGTTTCTGTGTGTAGAATTTCGGGATCGTAAATTCTCTCGTCAAATGAAAGGGGCTTTTTATACAACAATTGGTGGAGTTTTACAGTAGGCTTTACAACATTTTAGCACAACATCAATATTACACTACCGCTGAGACAGTTTATACGTGTGTGTGTGCGTGCGTGCGTGCGTGCGTGCGTGCGTGTGTGTGTGTGTGTGTGTGTGGAGTGGTAGCTGAATGGAGAGATGTATGAAATTGATAGGTTGGATGGATGTATGGATGGATGAATGGATTGATGGAGGATGAGAGATATGTATGTATGTAGGTAGCTTTGTATGTACGTTGGGGGGTAGGTAGGGAGTGAGAGATGCATAAATGTATGTGTGTGCGTGCATGCTTGTGCGTCTGCGACCGAGTGAGTGATTTAGAGAGTGAGTGGTTGGGTGAGTGGGGTAGGCAGTGAGCGAGGATGTGAGTGAGTCAGTCAGTCAGTGTTTATACTATAGCTAGACATACTTGAAATATATAAACTATACTATACCTGACATACTTCGCGTACATAAACTATACTATACCTAGACATATTTCAGATGCATAAACTATATATACCCAGACATACGCCAGCTACTTTCACAATACTATACCTAGGCATACGTCACTACATAAACTATACTATACTAAGAAATAATTTAGGTACATAAACTATATTACACCTGAACATACTTCAGATACATAAATTCTGTATACCTTCATCGGTATCAGTGTCTATGTTTGCTGATGTAAGCTATAATGTCCTATGTTTTCTGTAACTATGTTCTGTAAAGCTGCATTACTTTGTTTCATTTTATATTTTTTACAATATTTTGTAGCACGCTGTAGAGAGAAATGAACTTGTAAACTTTGTGACAACAAGCTAACTTCGGGGTAAAAGATCAGTAGAATGCGTAGACAAAGATAAACACTAAGATAGAATAACAACATGATATAGTAGGGACAAAACGTACATAACTGATCCGAGGCTCTAATGATCGTTTAAGTTGAGGGACCATGACCGCCAACTCTCATCGGTGTTGTAAGAGATGATGATGAGGAGGAGGAGGACGCGGAAGGAGAGGTGGAGGAGGGTACTGCTTATGTCTAGACCAGGAAAAACTGCAGTTTAGTCGATGAAAATGTCTTATGTAACTATTCACAGGCATTGAACGTCAGAAAGAGCGTGCTGAAATGTTACATAGCATCAGTTCTGTTGAACGGCGGTGAATTTTGGAATTTGAACGTTGTGGTTCCTGAGGCGAATGTTGCGACAACCTTGAACACCTACATTAATTAACAACCATTGCCCGGAAGAGGCAAAAGAAACTAGAACATTATATACTACTGTCGCTTAAAAAGTCGATTAAAATTCGACAGGGTCGACTTTACTGCACCGTGTTTATCCCATATGGCTCAGTCTCTTTCCACAGCACCAACTCCGTAGCACCAGCGACGACCAGTCTCCGAAAATAAGCACTCGTGAACCGAAGGACGCGGCCCGAAATCGAACGCACAACCTTCGGAGCCCGGGCTTGACCACTTTCCCACGGAGACTCTTTCTACTGTAAGAAACATGGTCATAGAGATAGAAGAGATCTCTAAATAGTCGTAACATCCGATGGAAGGTCCTTAGAACAAGAGCGGCTATAGCAACGGTAGCCTTTTGCATAGGAAGACATAGCATACATGTACTAATACAGGGATGTCAATTGTAACCGAGAACAAGAGTTTTGAAGTGCTACATAGAACCTGTACTTTTGGATGGATGTGAAACGTGGACAATGAGCAGACAAGCTGAAAAAAACACATCTACTGGCAGTGGAAATGTCGTGTCTGACGAAAATGCAAAGAATACCATGGAGTGACAGAAAACCAAATGAGTAAGTCCAACAAGAAGCAAATGGAAACAATACACTGAATAGAGAAATTAGACGTAGTCAAAAGTTGTTTCGACATGTTATGTGAGGAAATAAACTAGCGAACTTCGTGACATCTGGCAAAAGTGATGAAGAAAAGAACAAGGGGAAGGTAGAGAAGTAAATACCTGGGTGATTTGGGCACCTGGTATGGTCGAGACAAAAACATGGAGCTGATCCACGACTCTGATCGTGTGAGATCGCGAAACATGACCGCCCACGCTTGTCGGCATGGCACATGATGATGATGATGAAATAGAAATACAACACTGGGAACTATTGTGAGGATTGATAGACAAGACAGAAGCAGACCAGGAGATATGACGATGTGTGGCTACAGGCTCTGGCCACGGGGAATAACATGACGATGAGTGCCCATAGGTTATGGCATGGGGAAAAATATGACGATGGATGACCACAGGCTGTGGTAATGGGGGATTAACATGACGGTGGATACCCAGAGGCTGTGGCAATGGGGATTAACATGACGATGGGTGGCCACAGGCTGTGGTAATGGGGGATTAAAATGACGGTGGATCTCCAGAGGATGTGATTAACATGCGATGGGTGGCCACAAACTGTGGAAATAGGGAATAGCATCAATATAATTGGGTCCAGCATATCAGGACTGGAAATATGTGGCGGTATGTGAACACCTGTGACATGTTGCAGGCTACTTCATGATGATGGTGTGTGTATATGGGACGACATATAAGGTAGTCCTTTTCTTCATCTTCTTCTTCTTCCTCCTCTTCCTCCTCAGCCTTCTCATCCATCTTTGCATTCTCCTGCTAATCGTCCATCCTTTAATTAATGGTGAAAAACTTACCGACAATTCTAACCTACACGAACGTCTTCAGTTACTGCCATTCCACAATCGCCTACTTTTTAATAAGGCTAAACTAATTCACAAACTCCTATTTCAAAATGCTTCACGCTACCTTTGGACATTGATTCATATTATCATTTTGAATGCTGCTTGATTTTATCAAGTATAATATGAACACATGTACATTACTGTAGAGTGAGTGAGAGAGTGAGTGAGTGTGAGTGATACAGAGTGAGTGAGTGTGAGAGTGAATGTGTGTGCGTATGTGTGAGAGAGAGAGCGCGCGCGCCTGTCTCTCTGTGTGGGAGCATCACTATTCTTTACGTTACACAATGTATATGTATAATTTTATCTCCATTGTTTACATTTTTGTGAGAATGCCCACGATAATCGTCAGTGTATATGTGTGTGTGTGAAGCGTGGGAGTTTGTTCATATTAGTTTCAGTGATATGTAGAGGCTTCATGTATGTGTCTAGATGTGAGGATGTGTGCGTGTGTGGTGTATGTGGGTGTGGGGGATGTGTGTGGGGCGTGTGTGTGTGGGAGATTGTGTTGTGGAGGTATGTGTGAGGGTCTGGAGGATTGTGTGTGGGTTGTGGATGGGTGTGTGGGTGGAGGATTTTTGGGGAATGTGTGTCTGAGTGGGAGATGTGTGTGTGTGTGTGGGGGGGGGTGGGGAGATGTGTGTGGATGAGAAATGTGTGTTGGGGGATACTGTGTGGGTGGGAGATTTGTGGGTTGGTGAGGGGATGTGTGTGTGTGTGGGTGGGGACGTGTGAGTGGGTGGGGATGTGTGGGTGGGTAATATATGTGTGTGTGGTTAGGGGATACAGGTCTGTGGGTGGGGGGAATTTGAGGATGGGTGGGGAGTGAGTGTGGGGGTGAGGGATGTATGGGTGGAATTATGTGTGTGGGAGGGGGGTTGTGTGGGTGGATTATATGTGTTGAGTGGGTGGGTGTGTGGGTGTTGATGGGTAGTGGGTGGGGGTGGATGGGGTGTGTGGGGGATGGGAGTGTGGTATGTGTGTATGTGTGGGGGATGTGTGTGGGTGGTGAATGTGTGTGTGGGGATGTGTGGACGGTTGGGGGATTTATGTGTGGGTGTTGTCGTTGGGAGATATGTGTGGATGGATGGTGGATGTGTGGGTGGGTGAGGAGATGTGTGCGCGAGTGGGGTATGTGTGTGGGGGTGTGTATGTGGGGCGTGGGGAGATGTGTGTGTGGGTGGGGATGTGTGTATATGAGTGATATGTATGAGGGGGGTTGTGTGTATGGGTGGGTGCAGATGTGTGGGTCTTTAGGGAGATGTGTGTGTGAGGGATGTGTGGATGAGTGATTGGTGGTTGGGGTGGGGGTGTTTGGGTGAGTAGATAGAGTATGTGTGGGTGGGTAAATTTATGTGGGTTGGGGAATGGTTGGGTGATGCGTTTGTGGGTTGGGAGTTGTACGTTGGTTGGGGATATATGTGTGTGTGTGTGTTGAGATGGGGGATTGTGTGTGTGGGTGGGTGCGGAATGTGTGGGTGGGTGGGGGAGATGTGTGTGGGTGAGGGATGCGTATGGGTGGGGGATGTGTGGGTGGGGATAGATGTGTGGGTGAGGAATGTGTGTGTGAGTGTTGCGGGATGTATGTGTTGATGGGGGATGTGTATGTGGATGGTGGATGTGTTGGGGATGTGCGTTTGGCTGGGTGGTTGGGAGTGTGTGGCTGGGTGAGTATAGGATGTGTGGGTGGGTAAGTGTGCGGGGGTTAAGGGATGGGTGGGGGATGTGTGTGGATGAGGGAATGTTTGGGTGGGGTATGGGAGGGTGAGTGGAGCATGTATGTGTGCCTGGGGTTGTGTCTGTGGGTGGTGGGTGTGTATGTGAGTGGGTATGGTGTTGTGTATTTGGGTAGAGGATGAATCTCATAACATAGCAATATATGCATTGTTTATGTTTACTACATTCATTTGACAATGTTTTTGTTTCCCCTATGTGAATGTATCATGCACTATTGATGAACAAAAGATGAGTTATTGGAAGGGCCGAATGTATGACGGGCCTGCGCGCCCAATTTGTGACCTTTTCAAAAATAATGTTAAGTCAATCAATTAATCAATCATTGTTCAAATATAACACAATACATAGCGAACGACTAAATATACTTCATATTGCTAAACCTAGGATAGACTTATATAAAACAAGCTTAGCATGCTCTGCCGCTCAGTTGTGGAACAATCTTCTACAAGAAATCAAAAACAGCACCAATCATTATACATACAGTCGCAACCTGTTTGAACACTACCTTAGTACAGACTATATGTCCCCCCCCCCCACCCCCCCCCCCCCCAAAAAAAAAACAATTAAAAAAAAACAATAATAATGGGAAATTATCTCAAACGACAACTAGCCAATAAATATTCCTATTTGTGTTTACGTTACAACTTCCTTATCCTAGCCGGTGCTACGGAGTTAGTGCACTGAGCTGAGTTTCTTCAGATTCAGGTTTGAGTTAGGAGGAGAACGGAGCACTTATGGGTAACACCCGTGTGCCGTGATGTTGATCCATTGACTAAACTAAACTAAACAACTTCATTAGATATGTATAATGCACATGCCCACATTGCCCCAGTGAGTCATGTATTATTGATTAATTTTCAAGTATTTTAATGCTTACTGTTCTTTTATAGTCTAAGATTAGCTTCATAAGTGATGTTGAATGAAATAATGTATGAGAGAAAACAGAGAAGAAGGGCAGAATGTCAGACGGGCCTGCGTGCCCAATTCTTAACCCTTTGAAAATAAAGTGTGTTCGTTCGCTCGTTCCTCATTTAGCACTGCTCCCGGAGGGGTTTTGTACTACTGTTTGACGTACTTACAGTCTTCTTCCATTTCTAACTATGGTAGACGTATCGTTGGTGACCAACACATTCGCTTCTGTCAGCTCCATTTCTACACTGCCCCCCCCCCTCACCTTTTCTCTGTCATCTTCATGGACTCTCTCTAGTCCCGTATCCAACAGCACCACTTCTACACTGTCTCCTCATCTACTTCTTGGACACTCTCTGGTCTTGTATCTATTTTCCCCTCTGTTTATGCCGCATGTCTGTTTGCATCCATGACGTTACAACAGCCAAACGGACTTAACCCACCCACTTGGCCATTTTGAGGAGTATCCAGTACATGGTGCTAAACCACTATCTTAATCAAATGTACTGCATTTTTCCATTAGTTTTATGCCCTGTCTGATACTTCAATATTTGGTTACACTCTATATGAAACTTGAAAACTCAGTGACAACTCACAAAAGTGATGGGAAAAGATCAAGCGCCAGGCATAGAGATAACTACCTTGATGGCTTGGCCCCGTGGCAAAATTAGGACAAGAACACCGATCTGACCCACCACTGGGGATCGTGTGAGTTGGACAACCATGCTCGGCCACGCTTGCCGGCACGGCACATGATGTCTATATATTGTCATGTGCAAGTGATACTCTGGGCGTCATGTTGTCACAAGACTGCATTTGTTGTTAACTTATTTCGAACACTGGGTCAAAACTGTACCACTAATTTGATGACGTTTTAGATTAGAAGATGGACATGACGACAAGGGGGAGAATCTAGAACGAACGAACGAACGAACGAACGAATGAATAAACTTTATTTTCAAAGGTTAAAAAATTGGGCACGCAGGCCCGTCTAACATTCTGCCCTTCTATCACTCTCTTTCATACATTATTTTATTCATACATAATTCAAGACTAACAGAGAATAACAACAATATAAAAGATATGCATTATAAAGGCATGGGCAAAATGCGAACATCAATACTGCATGACTCAGTAATATTAGATAATGTTGAGACACCTGTTATTAGCTATGTGGAATATACTGATCTACCAAAAGGGGACTGGCTGTTATACTAGGATTTTATTATTATTATTATTTCTATTATTAAGGGGGAAGGTAATCCGTACTGAGATAGTGTTTGAATAACTTGCGATTATATGTATAGGGATTGATGATGTCTTTGATTTCTTGTGGAAGATTGTTCTACATCTGAGCTGCAGAGTACGTTAAGCTTATTTTGTATAAGTCAGTACGGATTTCCTTCCCCTTTAATAATATAAATAATAATAACAACAAAACCCTAGTATAACAGCCAGTCCCATTTTGGTAGACCAGTATATTCCACATAGCTAATAACAAGTGTCACACCATTATCTAATATTACTGAGTTGTGTAGTATTGATGTTCGCAATTTGCCCATGCCTTTAAAATGCATATCTTTTATATTGTTGCTCTACTATGTCAGCCTTGAATGATACAATAGTGTATCCTTCGAGCACTTGATGCAAACCCTGATCAGATTGAAAGTGCCCCCTCACCTTGTACGATGGATAGCAGCAGTTCTGCTCCAAAGGAAGGTGGTGCTAAGATGCGGGAGTTGGTCTTCTGAGCCGATAACGATATGTCCAGGATTGCCGCAGGGTTCACCCCTGTCATCAGTACTATTCAACGCGTATACGGTGCCGATCACTGAACAACAGTTGGACGGGAAGTGTAGGACTCTGTCATTTGCTGACGAGATTCTCGTGTATTGGCAGAATCGAGATAGACAGGCGGTTACTAATGATATGCAGGGCGAACTAGATTGAATTTCCTCATGGTGTGCTGATGCTGGTGTCCTTGTCAACCCTGCAAAGGCATCGGTTACATGGTTCTCCCTAAACAACCATATTGTGAACACAGACCTGCCAGCAGTAAGAATGGATGGGAGCATTTTGAGTAGAACCCAGTCAATGACATATCTTGGCATGAGGTTCGATCGTAGCCTGTCCTTCAGAGATCATGTCGATTATGTCATAACGAAAGCTCGAAAAGGTTTGTCAGCAATGAGAGTCATGGCGACTGCCAATATCGAGCAAAGACTGCTAATACTTCTGTTCCAAGGACTGGTGCTTTCACGCATCCAGTATGCCCTGGCCATCCTCACTGTCAGCCCTACACAGATTGGAAGACTTGAAAAGGTACAAAACGAAGCCACTGCGCCTCATTTTGGGCTGCACGAGAGACACCAGCTGTGTAGCAATGAGATACCTCCTTGTCTTCCCGACAATGGAACACAGGATCAAGATCTGGAGAGCTCGTGCATACTTAAAAATAAGTGCAGATGAGCAGCCCTCTCTGCGTGGCGCTATATTCAGAGAAAAGGGTGACAGGCTAAAGAGGGGCAAATCATGGATGGGTCGGGCTGAAGATGTCGTCAGACAGGTCTGCAGTCTTACCAATATCAACCCCGGCAAGGAATGGGTGCCAGTGCCTCCAGCTTTCAAGTGCACTTTCTCCTGCATTATCACACTCGACAGACGGTGCAAAGTGCTGAACCCTGCCGCTGTCAATGCAGAGGTTAACGCGCTCATCTATGAACACTCTGACAACCCTGAAGTGCTCATCTATACAGATGGATCTGTTGTAAAGCAGCAGAGAAGTGCGGGGGCATTTACAGCCCGTTCATCGGGCCGAACCGTTCAAGAATCCAGTGGTGCCCACTCTATGACCACGAGCAGCATGACGCTGGAGGTGATAGCAGTTACACAGGCTTTCATATGGCTGAAATCACAGCATTGTACCAACGTGTGTGTACTAAGTGATTCAATGAGCATGATTCAGAAGGTTGAAGCTGGATCTGTACGTAGACAGTGGACTGAGTCGCTGCGGAAGTCTGTTGTCCGTAAAGTCACCTTTATCTTCTTCCCGGGACATGCGGGAATTCGAGGGAATTGAACGAGCTGATAAACTGGCTGGCTCTGCACCCCTGTAGATGGCCAGCCCATGGATCGTGCTGATGTAATTAACGTCCTTAAAGATATGGCGAGAACAGAGGACTTTGACGTCAGTGAATCCACATCGCTGTCCAGGATGAAAGACTTGGGAGTAAGAATCGGCACGGCCAGACGCGAGATGTACATCGGGAAAACGAGGTGCCTCGACAACCAACACAGAACTGGCACTATTAGCCACCGGACGCTGATGCATATGCTGGGGAGGATCTGAGCACCTATGGACCTGTCCGGAGTGCAATGAAGATACCCCAACTGATAACTGATAACTGTATAAGTAAATCCTTGGCTTCGGAATGTGTAATATCGTAATCGTTTACTGTGTCTAGCATTATATTTAAACAATGGCCAAAGGTAATTTGGGTCATTCCAATGTAGGATTTTGTGAATTAGTTTGGCCTTATTGAAAAGCAGGCGTTTGCGGAGTGGTGGTAACTGAAAACGTTTATGCAGGCTAGGATTGTCAGATAAATATTTGCTATAAATTAAACTCATTGCCCTTTTCTGGAGTGAGTAAAGTCGCTTGGTGCTTGAATTAGAGCAACCGTCCCAGATTGTAGAGCAATAGTCAAAATATGTCTGTATGTGAGAAGTATAGAATACTTTCCTTGTTTCCTCATCAAGGAAATGTTTAAGTTTGGCGAGTTGGTAGACTTTTTCAGCTGTTTGTTTAATGAGCGCTTGAACGTGGGAATTAAAGGTTAGCTTTCTATCAATAATTAGGCATAATGTTTAATAGAGAGGGAGAGAGAGGGGGAGATAACGAATGAACGAGCGAACGAACAAACAAGAATCTTTATTTTCAAAGGGTTAAGAATTGGTTACGCAGGCCCGTCTGACATTCTGCCCTTCTTCTCTATTTCCTCTCATATATTCTTTAATTCGACATCTCTTATGAAGCAATTCTTTGACAACAAAAGAACAATAAGCATTAAAACGCATGAAAAATAATCAATAATACATAACTCGTTGAGGCAATGTTTAACATTGCACCCTATGGCATCCATAGCACCCTATTCCAGATGCTACAGAGTCTATCGTTACTCGCCTGTCACCTCTGATCATCTCTACCCGCTGCACGGATACTTCTGGTGCAATCTCAACAGGACGACCAGATCGGATTTCATCAACAGTTTTAGAGCATCCTTGAGAACAATTTTCTACCCAGCTATGCACCACTTTATAGGACAAACATTTGACAGCATAAACAGGAAGCATTTTCTTATGAAAGTCATTTTCAGGCAGTCCTTTTGCCCACAGAAACGCACAATAGCACGTTGCTCTTTGGTTGTACACTCCGTAAGTACAGTTGCCATTTAGTTTATGCGCATGAGACACCTAGCTCCACCTGACGAACGGGAATATAAAGGACGATGTTGCTGTCACCTAATGACACCTGTAGAAAACACCAACTACATTTACCTGCCATTCCCACAGAACTGTGTGCTTTACTTATTGACTCACACTCGTCGAGAATGAATCTAGAGGCAGAGAATCTAGGGAGAAAATCTAGGGAAAGAATATATGGAGAGAATCTAGAGCGAGAATCTATAGAGAGAATGTAGAGAGAAAATCTAGGGAGAGAAACTAGATAATCTCTCTTGATTCTCTCTATAGATTATTTTGTCTAGAGAATCCAGAGAAAGAATCTTGAGAGAGAATCTAGAGAGATAATCTAAGCAGAGTATCTACAGCGAGAATCTAGGGAACGAATCTAGTAGTTGTCTTCAAATTTTCAAACTCGATGATAAAATAGTCATCCAGCCAAGAACTGTTATTAACTTTTAGTTTATTTAATGTTTCTGACTGGCCTAGCGTCGTGAAGTACGCGCATACTTTCCCCAAAAAATTTGTTTTGTCATTTAGTTCTCTACAGAAGTGAGATTTAAACCAACACCACTACGTCGTTAAAACAACTGCTTCATGTTCAATTAATATTTCACCTTCACCCCACTGCCCGAGTACTCGTCTAATTCCATGTGTACCCCAGGCCTAGATATTTTTAATTGTAACGAGGAGTGTGCGAGCGGAATCGAAGAGCGGAAATTTGCCCGCTGATATTCCGCCTTTGTACGCTATATTCCAGGAATTAGAATTTCATTGTGGGTGAAATACGCCATTAGCGTGTGCCTGTTGCCCGCCGTATCAAATGAAGCGAGGGTATTATGGAGCAAAACATCGGAGGTGCTCAGGATACGAACTGAGTGGTAGTAATTAAAATGTGGTTGTAGGGAAACGGTGGCTTGTTGGAGGAGAGATTGTGTTGAGGTACATGTTGGGGTGTGTGAGTGTGTCAGGTGAGGTTGTGAGGTTGTTGTAACAGAAGTTTGTCGTTCATTGGTGATTGCTGACAAGTGGAGCATGAGGAGAAGGAGAGACGACAACACTAGAATGGCATAGTGGTACTTGATGTTTCTCTTCTCCTCTACAGTAAAACGTGATGAGAATTGGGTTGTGTTTTCTTGAACAGAGTAGATTGTGTGGTAACACTGAAATAAACACTTGCAAGTACTTCAGTGTAAACACTTGCAAGTACTTCAGTATAAACACATGCAAGTACTTCAGTATAAACATATGCAGGTAGTTCAGTATAAACACTTGCAAGTACTTCAGTATAAACATATGCAGGTACTTCAGTATAAACATATGCAAGTACTTCAGTATAAACATATGCAGGTACTTCAGTATAAACATATGCGCGTACTTAAGTATAAAAACTTGCAAATACTTCAGTATAAACATATGCATGTACTACAGTATAAACATATGCAAGTACTTCAGTATAAACATATGCAGGTACTTCAGTATAAACATATGCGCGTACTTAAGTATAAAAACTTGCAAATACTACAGTATAAACATATGCACGTACTTCAGTATACACATATGCACGTACTTCAGTATAAACATATGCATGTACTACAGTATAAACATATGCAGGTACTTCAGTATAAACATATGCAGGTACTTCAGTATAAACATATGCAGGTACTTCAGTATAAACATATGCACGTACTTCAGTATAAACATATGCAGGTACTTCAGTATAAACATATGCAGGTACTTCAGTATAAACATATGCAGGTACTTCAGTATAAACATATGCAAGTACTTCAGTATAAACATATGCATGTACTACAGTATAAACATATGCAAGTGCTTCAGTATAAACATATGCAAGTACTACAGTATAAACATATGCAAGTACTTCAGTATACACATATGCATGTACTACAGTATAAACATATGCAGGTACTTCAGTATAAACATATGCAGGTACTTCAGTATAAACATATGCACGTACTTCAGTATAAACATATGCAGGTACTTCAGTATAAACATATGCAGGTACTTCAGTATAAACATATGCAGGTACTTCAGTATAAACATATGAAGGTACTTCAGTATAAACATATGCAGGTACTTCAGTATAAACATATGCAGGTACTTCAGTATACACATATGCAGGTACTTCAGTATACACATATGGAGGTACTTCAGTATAAACATATGCAGGTACTTCAGTATAAACATATGCACGTACTTCAGTATAAACATATGCAGGTACTTCAGTATAAACATATGCAGGTACTTCAGTATACACATATGCAGGTACTTCAGTATAAACATATGCAGGTACTTCAGTATAAACATATGCATGTACTACAGTATAAACATATGCAGGTACTTCAGTATAAACATATGCATGTACTACAGTATAAACATATGCAGGTACTTCAGTATAAACATATGCACGTACTTCAGTATAAACATATGCAGGTACTTCAGTATAAACATATGCAGGTACTTCAGTATAAACATATGCAGGTACTTCAGTATAAACATATGCAGGTACTTCAGTATACACATATGCAGGTACTTCAGTATAAACATATGCAGGTACTTCAGTATAAACATATGCACGTACTTCAGTATAAACATATGCAGGTACTTCAGTATAAACATATGCAGGTACTTCAGTATAAACATATGCAGGTACTTCAGTATAAACATATGCAGGTACTTCAGTATACACATATGCACGTAATTTAGTATAAACACTTGCAAGTACTTCTGTATAAACACTTGCAAGTACTTCAGTTTACACACATGCCGGTGCTTCAATGTAATCGCATGCAAGTAATTTAATATAAACACACGCAGGTTCTTCAGTATAAATACATACACGTACTTCAATATAAACGCATGCAAGTACTTCAAGGGAGCTCAGTAATCTCGAGGTATGGTGTCCGCCTCAAGTGCTGGAGGCCCCGGGTTCAAGCCCCGATGAGCACCGGGATTTTTTTCACGTGGACTTCCAGTAATAAAATTTCCCCTGGTCTCTGGGTAGTGAGATCAGACGCCCGTGTGTATTGTTGCGCACGTAAACAATCCAGTGGCAGTTGGAAATCGAAAAAGAGTAGCCTAACGGCGCTGCCCGGGCAAAATTTCCAGTTAAAAATCTACCCAAAGTATTTCAGGATCCTTGCTGATGCTACAGAGTTCGTGCACTGAGCTGAGTTTCCCCAGACTCAGATTTGAGTTAGGAGGAAAACGGAGCACTTACGGGTTAAACTCGTGTGCTATAATGTTGATCCAACGACTATATTAATCTAAACTAGCAAGTACTTCAATATATATATATATATATATATATATATATATATATATATATATATATATATATATATATATATATATATATATATATATATATATATATATGCAAGTACTAACTGTGAAATTTGCCAAGACATCAACAACAGCAAAAGATACTGGTGTTGACTGCAGACGTCATGTAAAGGATATGCAATTAACTATTTAAAAGATGTGAAGTACAGAAAAACATTGGACCACTTGTAAACTAATACAAATGCGGATTACGGTAAATTGGGACATATGTATGGGGTATAGCAAAATGGGACACGTGTAAGTATGAAATATGGGTACAATGAAATGGCATCACCTACAAATATCAAATGTGGGGTGCCGTAAAATGGCACACATGTAAGTATCCCATGCGGTGTTCAGCTCAAGTGTGGCTCAAGTACCGACATTGCACCCTCCTCCCTCCAACTGGTTTGTGGGGCTCAAGTACTGACATTGTACAGCCCACTGGTTTGTGGGTCTCAAGTACTGACATTGCACCGCCACCACCCCACTGGTTTGAGGGGCTCAAGTACTGACATTGTACATCCCACTGGTTTGTGGGGCTCAAGTACCGACATTGCACCCTTCTCCCTCCAACTGGTTTGTGGGGCTCAAGTACCGACATTGTACAGCCCACTGGTTTGTGGGGCTCAAGTACTGACATTGCACCCCCACCATCCCACTGGTTTGAGGGGCTCAAGTACTGACATTGTACATCCCACTGGTTTGTGGGGCTCAAGTACCGACATTGCACCCTTCTCCCTCCAACTGGTTTGTGGGGCTCAAGTACCGACATTGTACAGCCCACAGGTTTGAGGAGCTCAAGTACTGACATTGTACAGCCCACTGGTTTGAGGGGCTCAAGTACTGACATTGTACATCCCACTGGTTTGAGGAGCTCAAGTACTGACATTGTACAGCCCACTGGTTTGTGGGGCTCAAGTACCGACATTGTACAGCCCACAGGTTTGAGAAGGTCAAGTACTGACATTGTACAGCCCACTGGTTTGTGGGGCTCAAGTACCGACATTGCACCCTTCTCCCTCCGACTGGTTTGTGGGGCTCAAGTACCGACATTGTACAGCCCACAGGTTTGAGAAGCTCAAGTACTGACATTGTACAGTCCACTGGTTTGTGGGGCTCAAGTAATGACATTGCACCCCCACCACCCCACTGGTTTGAGTGACTCAAGTACTGACATTGTACAGCCCACTGGTTTGAGGGGCACAAGTACTGACATTGTACAGCCCACTGATTTGAGGGGCTCAGGTAATGACATTGCACCCTCTCCACCTCACTGGTTTGTGGGCTCAAGTACTGACATTGTACTGCCCACTGGTTTGTGGGACTCAAGTACTGACATTGTGAAGCCCACTGGTTTGTGTGGCTCAAGTACTGACATTGTGAAGCCCACTGATTTGCGGAGCTCAAGTACTGACATTGTACATCCCACTCGTTTGTGGAGCTCAAGTACTGACATTGTACAGCCCACTGGTTTGAGGGGCTCAAGTAATGACATTGCACCCCCACCACCCCACTGGTTTGAGGGGCTCAAGTACTGACATTGTGACCTCCCCCTCCCCCCTCTACCACTGGTTTGTGGGGCTTAATTACCCACATTGTACAGCCCACTGATTTCTGTGACTCAAGTACCGACATTGTACATCCCACTGGTTTCTGGGACTCAAGTACTGACATTGTGAAGCCACCTGGTTTGTGGGGCTCAAGTACTGACATTGTACATCCCACTGGTTTGTGTGGCTCAAGTAATGACATTGTACATCCCACTGGTTTGTGGGACTCAAGTACTAATATTGTGAAGCCACCTGGTTTGTGGGGCTCAAGTACTGACATTATACATCCCACTGGTTTGTGTGGCTCAAGTAATGACATTGTACAGCCCACTGGTTTGTGGGGCTCAAGTACTGACATTGCACCCCCACCACCCCACTGGTTTGAGGGGCTCAAGTACTGACATTGTACATCCCACTGGTTTGTGGGGCTCAAGTACTGACATTGCACCCCCACCACCCCACTGGTTTGAGGGGCTCAAGTACTGACATTGTACAGCCCACAGGTTTGAGGAGCTCAAGTACTGACATTGAACAGCCCACTGGTTTGTGAGGCTCAAGTAATGACATTGCACCCCCACCACCCCACTGGTTTGAGTGGCTCATGTACTGACATTGTACAGCCCACTGGTTTGAGGGGCTCAAGTGCTGACATTGTACAGCCCACTGGTTTGAGGGGCTCAAGTAATGACATTGCACCCCCACCACCCCACTGGTTTGAGGGGCTCAAGTACTGACATTGTACAGCCCACTGGTTTGAGGGGCTCAAGTACTGACATTGCACCCCCTCCACCCCACTGGTTTGAGGGGCTCAAGTACTGACATTGTAACCTCCCCCTCCCCCCTCTACCACTGGTATGTGGGGCTTAATTACCCACATTATACAGCCCACTGTTTTCTGTGACTCAAGAACCGACATTGTACATCCCACTGGTTTGTGGGACTCAAGTACTGACGTTGTGAAGCCCACTGGTTTGTGTGGTTCAAGTACTGACATTGTGAAGCCCACTGATTTGCGGAGCTCAAGTACTGACATTGCACCCCCTCCACCCCACTGGTTTGCGGGGCTCAAGTACCGACATTGTAACCCCCCACCCCCTCCCCCTCCCCGACCACCCACCACTGGTTTGTGTGCTTGGTGATTGAGAGATATGAAGTACATGCCCCACTGGGGTTGTACATTGGTGGGAAGAACTTTCTCTACT
This sequence comes from Cepaea nemoralis, assembly GCA_014155875.1. Classification (NCBI taxonomy): domain Eukaryota; kingdom Metazoa; phylum Mollusca; class Gastropoda; order Stylommatophora; family Helicidae; genus Cepaea; species Cepaea nemoralis. The sequence goes on along the minus strand of JACEFZ010027809.1, from coordinate 165,472 downwards.
CCAGCCTCACCAACCAATCAACAACCCAGACAACCACCAGTCAACTATCCAGACAACCAATCAACAACCCAGACATCCAGTCAACTATTCAGACAACCAATCAACAACCCAGACAACCAATCAACAACCCAGACAACCAATAAACAACCCAGACAACCAATAAACAACCCAGACAACCAATCAACAACCCAGACATCCAGTCAACTATCCAGACAACCAATCAACAACCCAGACAACCAATCAACAACCCAGACATCCAATCAACTATTCAGACACAACCAATCAACAACCCAGACAACCAATCAACAATCCAGACAATAAATCAACAACCAAGACAACAAGTAAACTATCCAAACAACCAATCAACAACTCAGACAAAAAGTCATCTACCCAGACAATCAATCAACTACCCAGATAACCAATCAACTACCCAACCAACCAACCAACTATCCAGTCAACAACCCAGACAAGCAATCAGTTACCCAGACAAAACGTCAAGTACCCAGACAAACAATCAAATATTCGGACAACCAAACATCAACCAATCAACTACCCAGACAACCAATGAACAACCCAGACAAGCAATCAACTACCCAGTTAATGAATCAACTACCCAACAAACCAATCAACTATTCGGACAACCAAACATCAACCAATCAACTACACAGACAACCAGTCAACTAGCCAGACCATCAATCCACTAGCCAGACGACCAATCAACTACCCAGACAACCAGTCACCATCCACTCACCAATCAGTCAACCATCAATCAATAAACTACCCCGACAACCAGTCAACTAGTCAGACAACCAATCAACTACCCATAGAAGCAATCAACTACCCAGACACCCAATCAATTACCGAGACAACCAATAAAGAACCCAGGCAACCAATCACCATCCACTCACTAATCAGTCAACCAACCAATCAACTACCCAGACAACCAATTAACTACCCAGACTACCAAATACCAACCAATCAGCTATACAGACAACCAATCAACTACCCAGACAACTAATCAACAACCCAGACAACCAAACATCACCCACTCACCAATCAGTCAACCAACCAATCAACTACCAGAAACAATATAAGTGCTTCGAAGTTCGTTGTCAAATGTTGGTGGACGATTTGAGAGATGATCAGGTATACTGAATATAGCTCACGTTGCATCTGTTCTTGATGAAACACAATGTTACCACAGGTGACCAAACTGCCACCTTTCACTGCCACACTGTGTCCACTTGGGGCTGATTAGACCTCTCCGAGCCGGTGAAGACCATGTATGGTCAGTTGGGGACTCTGCCCGTGGAGAAGGAGCAGGCGGGTTGGGAACTGTCGCTGTAATCAGACAGTTCTTGAAATAGGGAGTCGGATATTCTGTGAACACGTCTGCAAGAAAAGATACCTTACATTAGTAAAGATACACATTTATTTTTTTTAAATGTGTTGCATATCCATTACAGCACGTAGCAGTCAACCCTGGCATGTTTTTGGTTCTTTCTGATTACTTGGCAAATTTACGCTCACTAGTTTGCCATTGCTTTGTAAACAACGGCACACATACTATTATAAGAAAACCAACGCAAAGCAATCTTCTTCCAAATAACCCACAGCTACGTTTCGAACGGGTACGCGTGATTACGAACTGCGTCACCAAGACCGTCGCCACAGAGCCGGGAAGATACAGGTAGGTCACTGAATACATCTGGAAAAAAAACCATTTCTATGTATGTATTCAAATATATATATATATATATATATATATATATATATATATATATATATATATATATATATATATATATATATATATATATATGTCAGGTCTTAGTCAGATATGACTGAGCTACCGTATAACAGTAGACGGTACTACCTGGTTTCTGTTAGCGCTGAACGTTGGGCGGCGCTTACCAAACCCGACACCCCACATTGTGCCAACGGCTTCGGGCGGAAGAGCGCAATTGGGAGGGTACAAGCCTTACCCTGGTGCGAGGAAATGCAAGCTAAAGACAAAATGTCATGGCAGGGCAGACCAGGCCCTAAGCCTTGGTTGGCGACTGGTCTAGGATCGAAGCTCCGACAGGCGGACAGTTAGAGCATTGCTTTGCTGATCCGGCAGCTTCTGCAGCTTGTCTTGTTCCAGATGTAGGGGTGTTACCTTTCCTCTGGAGTAAACTAGGCAGGCCGAGAGAGGGATCATGCTGCATGGGCAACACATGATCTCTATATTTTAGCCCAGGCTTTGTGCTATGGAGAGGCAATAACTCCATCCCTGGTCTTAACTGGTCTCGGAATCAAAGCGAGAGGCAACTGTTACGGGTTATAAGTCCTTGTCAGTTGGCGTAGACATGGGGCGCCACGCGTTGCCTCTGACGGTGGGAGACACCTATAGGTGTCACTGATCAGCTACCGCCCGCCTCAAGCTGGGCAGCCCCCAGCCAATTGGGTGCTGATCCGCCACAGCCTGCCTGCTTCAATGGGTGCTTGGGGCTAGGACAAAATCTGAATCGCAGGCTGTAAAACCAATGCACCAGGTACAAACAAAAATAAAAATAGAAACCTCAAGCTACGGCTTGCAACCTGGAACGTGAGAACCATGTGTCCAGGATTTTCCACTGACTTGACCAATATTGACGATGTGAGAAAAACGGCTGTGATTGATGCCGAACTCAATCGTCTAAACATTGATATTGCTGGCCTGCAGGAGACTCGCCTCGCTGAGGAAGGGTCACTCAGGGAAAACAACTACACCTTTTTCTGGAAGGGTAGAGGGCAGGCAGAAAAAAGGCAACACGGTGTGGGCTTTGCAGTGAAGAATTCGCTACTGGGAATGATTGAAATTCCAGCAGGAGGAAATGAAAGACTATTATCCCTGCGCTTGGCAACCTCTTGTGGGTTTGCCACCATTATTACTGCATATGCACCGACACTCGATTCCTCTGATGATGTGAAGGATTCGTTCTATGAGGAGTTAGACTCCGTGATCAAGGCAGTTCCAAAATCTGACTACATTTATATGCTCGGTGATTTCAATGCTCGTGTGGGCAAGGACTCGAGTTCATGGCCAGTGTGCCTTGGAAAATACAACATCGGTCGCATGAATGAAAATGGGCAAAGGCTGCTGGAGCATTGCACCAGTAATGACCTATGTATTACAAACTCCTTTTTTAAAACAAAAGAGATGCATAAGGTCACATGGAAACATCCAAGATCCGGCCATTGGCACCAGCTGGACTTCATCATCACACGGAGACAACATCTGAACCATATATCATTGACTCGTAGTTACCACAGTGCTGACTGTGATACGGATCATTCTTTGGTTGTTGCAAGGGTTAGACTGAGACCAAAGAGAATCTACACAGCTAAACACAAATCTAGCCTCAGGATTAATATTATTAACACTCATGATCCTGAAAAGTGCTTTCAGTTTCAACAGCAACTTGAAGACGCTTTCACTGATACACCAGAAAATTGTACAGTAAATGAAAAGTGGGGTCAAATTAAGGAAACTCTTTATAAAACTGCCGTAGGGGTTTACGGCACTGTGGATCATAAGAGGCAGGACTGGTTTGCGGCCAACAGCGAGACTCTGCAGCCCTTGATTGATAAGAAGAAGAAAGCTCTCTTAAGAAACAAGGAAAGACCAACGCGTAACACTCTGAGTGAGCTTAGGCAAGCTAGGAAGGATGTGCAAAAGGCTGCCAGGCAGTGTGCAAATGATTATTGGATCAAGTTATGTGAGTCCATTCAAATCGCAAGTGATAAGGGAGACATAAGAAGCATGTATGAAGGAATAAAGAAAGCCTGCGGTCCAGTGATCAAAAGAAGTGCACCATTGAAAACCTTGACTGGAGAAATCATCACTGATAAGAAACAGCAGATGGACAGATGGGTAGAGCACTATTTGGAGCTTTACTCAAGTGAGACCAAACTAGCGGATGATGCCCTCAACGCCATAGAGGCTCTACCAACTCTTGACCACCTGGACACACTTCCCACCATAACAGAAGTTAAGTGTGCTATAAATGAACTTGCATCTGGCAAGGCTCCAGGTAAGGATGGGATTCCAATAGAGGTTATCAGGAGTGGGCAAGACACACTCACTATACAGATCCACCAGCTAATAGAGCTATGCTGGCGTGAAGGACAAGTCCCACAGGATTTCAAAGATTCAAGCATCATAACACTGTACAAGAACAAGGGCGATCGGAGCGACTGCAACAACTATAGGGGTATCTCACTTCTGTGTATTGTTGGAAAAGTATTTGCCAGAATTGTTCTGCGCAGACTTCAAGTCCTAGGAGATCAAGTCTACCCCGAATCACAGTGTGGCTTTCGACAGAACCGGTCTACCACTGATATGATATTCTCATTGCGACAAATGCAAGAAAAATGCCGTGAACAGAATCAACCACTGTTTATTGCCTTCATCGACCTCACAAAGGCATTTGATTTGGTCAGTCGTGAGGGTCTGTTCAAGGCACTAAAGAAGATTGGCTGCCCACCAACTCTTCTGTCCATTGTGGAATCGTTCCACACAGGCATGAAGGGTATAATCAAGTTTGATGGTGCAACTTCTGAAGAATTTGAAATCAAGAGTGGAGTTAAGCAAGGTTGTGTACTAGCTCCCACCCTCTTTGGAATATACTTTTCACTTCTACTGAAATATGCATTTCATGATCAGGATGGTGGTATATACATTCACTCACGCTCAGATGGCGGCCTCTACAATGCTCAGAGATTGAAGGCTAAGACCAAAATTAGGAGGGTACTGATCAGAGAGTTGCTTTTTGCAGATGATGCTGCAGTTACGACCCACTCTGAGGAAGAATTGCAATGTCTACTATCTGCATTCTCCAATGCTTGTTCTGAATTTGGTTTAACAATTAGCAAAAAGAAGACACAGATTATGTCACAAGGTGCACATGGGGTACCATCAATCTTTATTGACGACGCCGAACTAGAGATAGTAGACCATTTTACATATCTAGGATCAGTGGTAAATAGCAAATTATCCCTAGATCAGGAAATCAACATCCGGATTGGTAAGGCAGCAACAACAATGAACAGGTTAAGAAAAAGAGTCTGGGAGAACAGGAAGCTTACTGCCAAAACAAAAGTCCTTGTCTATCAAGCCTGTGTCCTTAGTACTCTTCTCTATGGCAGTGAAACCTGGACAACTTACTCACACCAAGAGAACAACTTAAACAGCTTTCATATGCGGTGTCTGCGAAGAATTCTTGGTATTAAGTGGCAAGACAAAATCACAAATACTGAAGTATTGGAAAGATCAGGTTGTGTGACAGTTTATTCCATGCTCAGTCTTCGTAGACTTAGATGGATAGGACATCTTAGGAGGATGGATGATGGTAGAATACCAAAGGATATCTTTTTTGGTGAATTACAGATGGGTAAGAGATCTCAGGGTCGGCCTCTACTACGATACAAAGATGTGTGTAAGCGGGACATGATTGATACAGGCATTGATAATGCACATTGGGAGCAAGTCGCCGCTGAACGTGTTGCATGGAGGGCAAATATCAGAAATGGAATAAAGTCAAAGGAGAAAATTATTGCAGAAAAGTCACACACCAAGCGTTTGAGACGTAAGATGGTGCATGATGGTGGAAATGACCACGTGTTCACATGCACCCACTGTGAACGGACATTTACAGCGCAAATTGGCCTTATCAGTCACACTCGCTACCGCCATAGTTAAAAGTTATTATGCCTTTTTAAAGCACAAACTATCGTCTGTCAAGACGGCAAGGTGCCAATGAATGAATGATATATATATATATATATATATATATATATATATATATATATATATATATATATATATATATATATATATATATATATATATATATACACACAAGAAACAAAATGGATGCCCTGCCTGTCCTGAGAGGGACAGATGAGTGTGGTGGGGGGAGTGCAGGATTGTGCGTTGGCTCTTCCGGAAGGGCTCCTGAACGGGGCTGATAGGGAGATGGGGTCGTCTTGTTGTGGCACCAACCCATACACAGATGACAAAAACAAGAAAGCGAACCTAGAGGAATAAGGGCAGATGACCGGGGGGGGGGGAGAACAACTTGAGTCTGCACTTGAATTCTCTGCCTTTGCCTACATCGAGTCGTTATAAGGACTGGACATGACCGAGACCAGCCCCGGTGAGGACAACACAAGAAAAAACAAACACGTAGTGGTGCTAATAGAGAAAAAAACCGCTCGACCGAGGGCCGGTCTTTATCAGGACCAGCATCAGATAGACAGAAATTAACTTTATCCGACAAACAGAGCGGAACCAATAAAACCAGTATGAATTAGGACTAACAGTCCACACTACCACGGATCTCAACAATAATCACCGCTGAGGAAGCAGGTTAGACGAGACCGAATGTGAAATTTTTTTGGAAAATTGGAATTGGAATTGGAACTGAGGCTTGCATTAGGGACATGGCCTGTCACTGTTGTAGGTCACTGAATACAACTGAGTCTTGCATTAGGGACACAGCCTGTCACTGTTTTAGGTCACTGATTACAACTGAGTCTTGAATTAGGTACCCATTCCTGTCACGGTTGTAGGTTACTTAAAACAAATGGGGCGAACGAAATGCCCAATGTATTGAAGTGAGGAATTAAAGCAGCCATGAGCAGGACGTGACGATTCCCTCGGTGAGCCCAGCACCAGGGCGCTATGTGTCGGCTCTGCAATTATGGAAGCCACCCAGGATGGCGGAAAATACCATGGACTGTCCCTGCCTTCCTTTGAGGGACGACCGTGAAGTCTTCGACTGTTCCAACTTGACAAGCTGGGATGTGGATGGTACCACAAAAGTGAGAGTCTCCCAGGTAATGCTAACCTGGTCAAAAATGCACGCTAAAAGTCGGATGTGTTGGCCTAAGGGTTTCGACCCAAGGGTGCCTAACGAGACACACCGCAATCACATCTGAATAAAAGAAAAAAAAACCTCCGGATGAACGCAAAGAAGAAGAAGAAGATATAAAAGTCACCATCCCTTGCCACCACCCACCCCTACCCCCTCCTGACGGCTGAAATTCAGCGATCTTTGCTCAAGGCTTGTCGGGGTCCTAATCCAGGGATCAGCAAAACGCCTGGAATAATCACCGAGCTATCAGTGAATTATGACTGACCTTAATTGTCAAGCGCCAGGACAAGATTCCCTGGGTCAGATTACCGGCGATGACCCGAGCTGTCCATATCGCGGTAACTCAACAGCGAAACCCGAGGAAGACTTGCACGCGACCAGATCACAAAGAGCGCACTGGACTGACCTAACTTCTGTAATATTATCACACCCTGGTGTCACTCCGGCAAACAATAACTTGTTTAAATGATCACATTTTGCTGTCACCCCGGCAAACAATGAGTTGTTTCGATGAATTTTTGTCACACAAGTTTGAAACAACCACACGACGAGAGCGGCTGCTGAGTATTGGATGTCGGAGAGCTCCAAAAATATTGATTAGAAGCAGGGTGCTGTGTCAATGACCAGGCAGGCTGATTTCTCTCTAAGCATCTAAATACCTACCTACCTGCCTGCCTGTCTGCCTGCCTGCCTGCCAGCCCTCCTGTCTGTCTGTCTGTCTGTCTGTCTTGTCTGTATGCCTGCCTATCTGTCTTGTCTGCCTGCCTGTCTGTCTTGCTGCCTATCTCCCCAACAGTCCGCCATCTTGTCTGTCTGTCTGTCTGTCTGTCTGTCTTCTCTGTATGCCTACCTGTCTGTCTTTCTTGTCTGTCTGCATGTCTGTCTTGCTGCCTACCTCGCCAACAGTCCGCCCTATTGCATGTCTGCCTGTCTGTCTGCCTGTCTGTCTGTTTGTCTGTGTATGCAGATATAATGACATGCGGACAGACCTGTGGCGGGAGTACGGCGTGTAAGTCTGTCACATATTCTCAGCCAGGGCGTAATGTGGCGAAGAGGTCACTTTCTCTGGTCGCTGTCTTCGTCCGAGAATATTCAACAATCCAGTAGGTAACCGTGTTGTGAGTCCGAATGGACCCCAGAACGGTAGCCGTCGAGATTGTGCCTGGACCACGCGGTAGGATTACTATAAATCACGACCGGAACAGAAGGAGACCACATAACCGGCACAAAGAGTGCCACAAGCACTGGCTTATCATCATACATGTTCGGAAATGCGAGCCGCAGGTACAGGCTGGCCTGTTGTGCGAGTGTTAACTCAGATTCTCTGGAAGTCTCTGTGGCGAAGTGGTCAAGCCGTTTGACTTGTGATCCGAAGGTTGTGGGTTCGATTCCGGACCGCACCCTTCGGTTTACGAGTTAAATGTTTCGGAGACTCCTGTGGGTCGTCGCTAAAAGCTACGGAGTTCGTGCTTTGTGCGATACTTTCCGCGCTGTGGAAAGAGACTGAGTCATATGGGATAAAACCCGGTGCGATGAAGTCGACCCTATCGACTTTTAAGCGACTTTTTAACTCAGATTACCAAGCAGCAGGATTTCAGCAGAGGGACCTTGTCGCTGGCTGCCTTGTGCTTCCTCATATCTGCACGTATTTGTGAATGTTGTGCATATCGGATTAGCCGACATTCACTTCTCTGTTTCCCTAGTATTTTCTCAACATTATGCCTGTCTGTGTTGTCTTACATGCTTTCTGGTTATCATTTCCTTCTGTAGTTATCTGTTATCTTGTGTATTCTCTAACACTGACACCCAGACAAGGGCATATAACCCGCGACTGCTTCCTCTCGCTGTGATTCCTAAACCAGTTAACACCAATGATGGAGTAATACCTCTCATAGCACAAAGCCTGGACTGAAATATAGAGATGGTGAGTTGCCCATACAGCATGATCCCTCTCTCGGCCTGTCTAGTTTACTCCAGAGGAAAGGCAATACCGATACATCTGGAACAAGAGACGCCGGTTCATTAAGCAATGCTCTAGATGTCCGGTTGTCAGGGCTTCGATCCTAGACCAGTTACCGGGGAAGACTTTGGGCCTGGTCTGCCCTGTCATGACATTTGGTCTTTAGGTTGCATTTCCTTGCACCAGGATAAAATGTGCACCTACAAACTCAGCTCTTCTGCCCGAAGCTGTTTGCGCAATGTGGGGTGTCGGGTTTGGTGAGCGCCGCTCAAAATTCAGGCAGTACCGTCTAAAGTCAGACGATAGCTCCGTCAAATCTGATTAAGATCTGACGAAGGTTCTCTAATACACATATCATTTTATTGTCCAGCCCGATCTAACATATATTTGTACTTCTTACCTCTGCTGCTCCCACTGTCATACATTGTGTGTTGACATGTCACATCTGTGATGATCTCATGTGACAGCCTGGGTGCTGTGTGCCTTGACATGTCACATCTGTGATGATCTCATGTGACAGTCTGGGTGCTGTGTGCTTTGACATGTCACATCTGTGATGATCTCATGTGACAGCCTGGGTGCTGTGTGCCTTGACATGTCACATCTGTGATGATCTCATGTGACAGCCTGGGTATTGTGTGTTGACATGTCACATCTGTGATGATCTCATGTGACAGCCTGGGTGCTGTGTGCCTTGACATGTCACATCTGTGATGATCTCATGTGACAGTCTGGGTGCTGTGTGCCTTGACATGTCACATCTGTGATGATCTCATGTGACAGCCTGGGTGCTGTGTGCCTTGACATGTCACATCTGTGATGATCTCATGTGACAGCCTGGGTATTGTGTGTTGACATGTCACATCTGTGATGATCTCATGTGACAGCCTGGGTGCTGTGTGCCTTGACATGTCACATCTGTGATGATCTCATGTGACAGTCTGGGTGCTGTGTGCCTTGACATGTCACATCTGTGATGATCTCATGTGACAGTCTGGGTGCTGTGTGGCTTGACATGTCACATCTGTGATGATCTCATGTGACAGTCTGGGTGCTGTGGCCTTGACATGTCACATCTGTGATGATCTCATGTGACAGTCTGGGTGCTGTGTGCCTTGACATGTCACATCTGTGATGATCTCATGTGACAGTCTGGGTGCTGTGTGCCTTGACATGTCACATCTGTGATGATCTCATGTGACAGTCTGGGTGCTGTGTGCCTTGACATGTCACATCTGTGATGATCTCATGATGACAGTCTGGGTACTGTGTGCCTTGACATGTCACATCTGTGATGATCTCATGTGACAGTCTGGGTGCTGTGTGCCTTGACATGTCACATCTGTGATGATCTCATGTGACAGTCTGGGTGCTGTGTGCTTGCTCGCTTTCTGACAGACTGGCATTGAGTTCAAGACCAATACGGGAAAGCACAGCAATTGCGCGGGCATCATCATCTAGTGCCGTGTTAGCATTGACGACAGGGGGGTGTGTGCTGAATCGCCTGCAGTTGATGCAGTTCTACAGGGCTGTAATTTGACCATATTTATATAGGTGTAGATTCTACGAGACTATATCTTGACATATCTTAATCATCTCTGTTCATTGATATCTTAGACTTCTTCTAACACTTTTGTCCCCGAAGTCGCCTCCATTATTGTTTTCAGAACAATCATATATCGTTGAACGTTTCCCTTTTAAAGAGACGTATATGTTTCTTCTTTAGAGAGAAATATATATTTCTTGCTATTGAATGTACTCTGCCCCATTTCCATTCTGTCCGTGATATCTATGTCACGTGACGTTTGTGGGTGGTAGTTTTTTGGAAAGAGAGGATGATGAAAAGAACTAGCTATTCTAACTGCTGTACCTAGTATATGTACAGACCCTACACAAGATGATACTAAAGCAATACACCTTGTGGAAGTACCTGGATATAACCTTATCATAATTTGGTTGCCGTCTACATATCGCCTCCTATTTTCATTCCCACTGTGTACGTGGCAATCAATACCCACAGCGGTATCCCTGTGATTGTCCAACCCCGGGTCGATAGCGGAGCTGGCCTGGAAGGAAGTGAGGCTGCGTTGCCTGGGACTGCACCGAGTGAAAGGAGCCGCGATGGAGTGGAACGTCAAGTGAACAAGAGTATTAGAACCTAAATGCATATATCATGTTTGAATCCTGGTAGCCCTTCTCGGGTCTCGCTCTTAATTTATGTCGTTTAACTAATAATTACCGCAAGTTCCGTGGCCGCTGCCTCGCTCCACTGCTCCCGTGTTCATACGATCGCTACCTGTCTGGGAAACATTCAGGAGTCTGCTCAAGCATACAACTGGTTTCTCTGGCCCTCATTCTCTGGCCTCCCTCCTTTATTACACTCACGAGATGTTGTAGCTCGCTCCCTGCTGTGACCAGGTCGGGTCACTTGGCAGGTAGAAGGGCAGACAGTCAGCGTTAAATTCACAAAACTTGCTAACTCAATGAGCGGTGTTAGAGTGAAGTTTGATGTCGCGTTCACGGCCAATGAAGTCAAATTACAGCTCACACCGCAGTTTTAATGTGCGCTCAGCGCGGCTATGATCCGGGATCTGCTTCGTTTGGTCAATGATAAAGACCTGAGGGTTTTGACCTTGGGGTATTAATCGCTGCTACGGAAGTTGCATTTCTAGTTACAGGTGAGTACCTCACCTTTGTGAGACACCTGACTTTGTTCTTGATTGTTACACGGCAGCAGGGACGAGTGCTGGCTTAGACTAGAAAACTTCAGGTGGGGAGAGTAATAAAATATTATCATCATCCTATTCGTCGTTACAATAATTGTCATTTAGTATGGGAACATTTGATAAAACAGCTATATTATACTATTTATAGTGAAATACAGAGATACATATCAATAAGAAATAAAGCATACTGCAATCTAACTGCCCTGGTCATTCCTTACTTTAAGATGTGAAATCACGAGTGTATCTACACAGTCAGGCTAAGAAGACAACTGATGAAACAGACAGCTATGTTGAAATATGTTTAAGAAAGACAAGAGCGGTTGTCGTTGAGATGGGGAAACTGTGCAGATACCAAAGTGAAAAACATGTTCAAGCATTGATGTTTGAGGGTATCGTGAAGACTACTTCTGTGTGGGTTAGAAACTGGGGAAAGACAGACACCATTACTAATATATTTTAATACTCATTTACAGGTGAATATAGAATACATAATCACAGTTTACTGCAGAAAACCGAAGCTGGCATTATTGCATTAATTGAAGCCACTTTACTATAGAGAAGAGAAGCCCACTTTACCACAGAGAACAGAAGCCTACTTTACCACAGAGAAGAGAAGCCCAGTTTATTACATAGAAGAGAAGTCCACTTTACTACTGAGAACAGAAGCCCAGTTTCCCACAGAGAAAAGAAGCCCACTTTACCACAGAGAACAGAAGCCCACTTTCCCACAGAGAACAGAAGCCCACTTTACCACAGAGAAGAGAAGATCCAGTTTATTACAGAGAAGAGAAGTCCACTTTACTACAGAGAACAGAAGCTCATTTTACCACATAGAAGAAAAGCCCAGTGTATTACAGAGAAGAAAAGTCCACTTTACCACAGAGAACAGAAGCCCACTTTACCACAGAGAACAGAAGCCCACTTTACCACAGAGAACAGAAGCCCACTTTACCACAGAGAACAGAAGCCCAGTGTATTACAGAGAAGAGAAGCCCACTTTACCACAGAGAAGAGAAGCTCAGTTTATTACAGAGAAGAGTAGTCCACTTTACTACAGAGAACAGAAGCCCACTTTACCACAGAGAAGAAAAGCCCAGTTTATTACAGAGAACAGAAGTCCACTTTACTATAGAGAAGAGAAGCCCACTTTACCACAGAGAACAGAAGCCCACTTTACCACAGAAAAAAAGCCCAGCGTATTACAGAGAAGAGAAGTCCACTTCACTATAGAGAATAGAAGCCCACTTCACCACAGAGAACTGAAGCCCATTTTACCAAAGAGAACAGAAGCCCACTTTACCACAGAGAACAGAAGCCCACTTTACCACAGAGAACAGAAGCCCACTTTACCGCAGAGAACAGAAGCCCACTTTACCACAGAGAACAGTAGTGCCGTGTATTACAGAGAAGAGAAACCCACTTTACCACAGAGAAGAGAAGCCCATTTTATTACAGAGAAGAGATGTCCACTTTACTACAGAGAACAGAAGTCCACTTTACCACAGAGAAGAAAAGTTCAGTTTATTACAGAGAACAGAAGCCCACTTTACCACATAGAACAGAAGCCCACTTTACCACAGAGAAGAAAAGCGAAGTTTACTACAAAGAAGAGAAGAGTGGTTTACTACAAAGACGAGAAGCCCAGTTTACTACAGAGAAAAGAAGCTCACGTTACCACATCTAAGAGAAGACTAGTGTACTACAGAGAAGAGAAGCCCAGATTACTACAGAGAATAGAAGCCTAGTTTACTACAAAGGAAAGAATCCCTGGTTTCTACAGAGAAGAGAAGCCCAGTTTACTACAAATAAGAGAAGAGTAGTTCACTACAGAGAAGAGAAGACCAGTTTACCTACAGAGAAAAGAAGCTCACATTACCACATCGAAGAGAAGCTCAGTGTACAACAGAGAATAGAAGCTCAGTGTACAACAGAGCAGAGAAGCTCAGTGTACAACAGAGAAGAGAATTCCAATTTACTACAGTGAAGAGAAGAACAGTATACCACAGAGAAGATAAAACCAGTTTACAACATAGAACGAAAGCCCAGTTTACTACAGAGAAGAGAAGTCATGGTTACTACAGAGAAGAGAAGCCCAGTTTACTACAGAGAAGAAAAGTCCAGTTTACTACATAGAAGAGGTGATTAGTTTGTTACAGTGAAGAGAAACCCAGTGTACTACAGAGAAGACAAGCCCAGTGTACTACAGAGAAGGGAAGCCCAGTTTACAACATAGAAGTGAAGCCCAGTTTACTACAGAGAAAAGATGCCCAGTTTACTACAGAGAAGAGAAGAGAAGCCCAGTGAACTACGGAGAAGAGAAGCTTAATATGCTACAGAGAAGAAAAGCCCAGTGTACTACAGAGAAAAGAAGCCAAGTTTACAACGTAAAAGGGAAGCCAGTTTACTACAGAGAAGAGAAGCCCAGTGTATTACAGAAAAGAGACGCTCAGCTTACTATAGAGAAGAGAAGTCCATTTTGCCACAGAGAAGAGAAGCCAATTTTACTAAAGAGAATAGAGGCCCAGTTCACTACATAGGATAGAAGTCCAGAATACTACAGAGAGGAGAAGCCCAGTTTACTACAGAGAAGAGAAGCCCAGTTTACTACAGAGAAGAGAAGCCCCATTTACTACAAAGAAAAGAAGAGTAGTTTACTACAGATAAGAGAAGACCAGTTTACTACAGATAAGAGAAGCCCAGTGTACTACAGAGAAGAGAAGCTCATTGTGCTACAGAGACGAGAAGCTCAGTGTACTACAGAGAAGAGATACTCAGTGTACTACAGAGAAGAGATACCCAGTGAAACGACATAGAAGAGAAGCCTAGTTTACTACAGAGAAGGCAAGCTCAGTTTACCCCATCGAAGAGAAGCCCAGTGTACTAAATACCTGATAATCCCAGTGTACTACAGAGAAGAGAAGCCCAGTTTACTACAGAGAAGCGAAATTTGAATAAAATTTGGTGGAACTGCGGTAAAGCTGTGGAAATGAAACCAATATGAAATAGCACAAAGTAATACAGCTTTATGTGACATAATTACGAGACATACAGGACGTTGCGGCGACTAGCCATCATCAGCAAACAAATACATGCACGAAACACAACATATAGTACAGGAGAGGATCCTCCGGTGAGTACATTAAGGCAAAAGGACGGGATGAGAAGAATGAACAGATGAAAAAACAAATGAGAACAATGAAGAGAAAATGAAAATATGATAATATGTTACTACTTAACTCAGAGTCCAAGGCTGTACTGCTACCACACGAATGCATTCGTTATTCTCTTATATACATAGCCGTGGGAGTCTGTGGGTCATGGGGGCCGAGGTAGGGGATGATACCAGGGTAGTGGGTGGTCACGGTTCAATGACAGTCGCAGGGAAATGCGTGGATGTGGTACGTGAAGAAAGAGGAGCAAGGATGTGAGGTGGAGACTGGAAGTAATGGAGATGTGATAGTTATTCGAGAGTGAGTGCTGAGGAGTCAGAGTGGATGTACGTACAATGCATGAGTGGGTATCAGTGAATGGGTCGGCCATAGTGGAAGAATATTAAAGAGCAATTACTTGTGCACCTAAGTATGATGGTATTACTAACAAAACTCACGTTATGTGTTGGGAGTGGAACCGAGATCAATGTTATGATAAGCTACTCGATAACCACTCTTCAATCGAGGCTTCCAATGTGGAAACACTACTGTTATTTTAAGGTGTTGCTGTACCTAGTGATTAGAATACATGCTGATCTACACACAGATTCATAGTTCAATACACCTGCGATGGTGTGGGTCTGGTCCCCTAGTCAGACAGTGAGTGATCTATGTGAGCAGAGCTTATTCTCCACTCTTACCATCACAGGCGACTGTCAGCAAAGACTGACATGTGCATGAATCTGTCAACATCAGGAGTTCCCAGCAGTAGTATATCAGGTAAAATAGAATGAGACACAGACAGATCATCAATGTTCACACTCTACGTTGATAATCCCGGCCGAGAATCTGTCAGATGTTAGATTTCCAGATATTGTATCACCGACCTTGCTATCATATATAGGGCGTTTGTAAAGTCTCACTACACTTTGTATGTAGAACAAATTTGGAAAATGAAGTACATCACATCATTAAAACATGTGCTGCACAGTCCATCGTGAAGCAATGTGCAGCGAATGGCTGTCGTCTGTTGGAGTAATTCTTTGCACTCCAAACAGAATGATGATATCAACGGAAGAAATAACAACAGAAACGTTATAGAAGGTATTTGACAATATGAAGAGACGTGTACAGTCATGTCTTGAAAGCCAAGGTGGACATTTCCAACACCTGTTATAATGAATACTTCATTGGTACTTTCCAGCTTCCCCAAAACAGCTTTAGACCATAGCAGTGACTATTGTAACCAATTTAATGAACTTTTTCATGACATCATGCACTTCATTTTTCGAATTTGTTCTGCATACAAAGTGTAGTGAGACTTTACAAACACCCGGTAGAAAGTGGCAGGCATTACACTTTGGATAGGAGTTAATTGCCGGCTGTATTTAGAGTAACTGTGCATTTTACATCGAGAGCTGAGTGATGGTGCCGGACTTACATCTCAAGAATAGGTGAGGAGGGCAATCAGTGGATAGAATAGGTGAGGAGAGAAACCAGTGGATAGTATAGGTGAGGAGAGAAACCAGCGGATATAATAGGCGAGGAGAGAAATCAACGGATAGAATATGTAAGGAGAGAAACCAGTGGATAGTATAGGTGAGGAGAGAAACCAGTGGATAGTATAGGTGAGGAGAGAAACCAATGGATAGAATAGGTGAGGAGAGAAACCAGTGGATAGTATAGGTGAGGAGAGAAACCAATGGATAGAATAGGCGAGGAGAGAAATCAACGGATAGAATAGGTGGGGAGAGCAACAGTGGATAGCATAAGTAAGGAGAGAAGCCAGTGGATAGAAAGATTAGGAGAGAAACCAATGGATAGAAATATTAGGAAGGCAATCAGTGGATAGAAAGATTACGAGAGAAGCCAGTGGAGAACAGAGTGTAACAGCGGACAATAACATCATAATTTTGTAACCAACAATGAGAACATAATGCTGGAACCAACAATGAGAATAAAATGTTTAACAAACAATGATAACTTAATGTTGTAACCAGCTATGAAAACATAATGTTGTAACCAACAATGAGAACATAATGTTGTAACCATGAATGAGAACATAATGTTGTAACCAACTATGAGAACATAATGTTGTAAATAACAATGAGAATATAATGTTGTAACCAACAATGAGAACTTAATGTTGTAACCAACCACGAGAAATAATGTTGTAACCAACAATGAGAACATACTGTTGTAACCAACAATGAGAACAGCATACTGTAACCAAAAATATGAACATAATTTTGTAACCAACAATTAGAACATAATCTTACTGTGCACAATAAGAACATAATATTGTAACCAACAATGAGAATAGAATATTACATCGGACAATGAGAACAGAATATAGTAACCAACAATAAGAAAACAATGTTTTAACCACCAATGAAAACAGTGAGGAAGAAGATACAACCTGAAATAGGGGAAGAACAATGTAAATGCTGTGTATATGTGCGACCAGTTATTGAACGTGCTTTAGAAGTAAACAAGGATATACATCTTTGCTTTATTGACTACACAAAAGCTTTTGATAGAGTTAGACATGTCAACATGGTAGGTATGCTTGCAGATCTACAAATTGATGGGAAAGACATTAGACTTATATAAAACATATATTGGAAACAACAAGCTGCCATAAGGATTGATAATAAAGTGGGACAATATCAACCTATTAAGAGGGGTGTTAGACAGGGATGTGTGATGTCTCCAGATCTTTTTTACCTGTACAGTGAAAATATTTTCAGAAATGTAGAAGACATGAATGGAATCAGCATTGGAGGACGAAACATCAATAAGATTAGATATGCAGATGATACAGTATTGATTGCAGATAATGCACAGGATCTGCAACAATTAGTAGACGCGGTTGTTATCCACAGTGAGCAGCTGAGGTTGGAATTAAATTGTAAGAAGACACAGGTTATGGTTGTCAGTAGGAAGAACGAAGTACCACAATGTAATATACAAGTAAATGGGAATATTCTTCAACAAGTGAATCGGTACAATTATCTCGGAACAGTCATAACGTCTGACGGGAGATGCCTTGAAGAGATTAGAACAAGAATCGCCATGGCAAAAGTAGCCTTTAGCAAGATGAAAAACATTCTGACCAATAAAAACATGTCAATTGAAACGAGAAAAAGAGTGTTGAGGTGCTACATAGAACCTGTTCTTTTGTATGGATGTGAAACTTGGACAATGTGCAGGCAAGCTGAAAAACATCTGATGGCTGCATAAATGTGGTTTCTGAGGAAAATGCAAAGAATACCATGAACAGACAGAAAACCCAATGAACAAGTACTACAGGAGACAAATGAAAATCGTAGATTGATTACAGAAATTATACGTAGACAGTCAAAATTTTTTTGACATGTTATGAGAAGAAATGGACCGGAGAACTTAGTGACAACTGGCAAGATCGAGGGGAACAGACCACGAGGAAGACCGAGAGGAAAATACCTGGATGGCTTGGCCACATGGCATGGACAAGACAGGAACACTAAGCTGATCTACGACTCTGATGATCGAGTGAAATGGCGAGCATGACCGCCCACGCTTTCCGGCATGGCACATGATTGATTGACTGATTTGAAAACAGAATCTTGTAACTAACAATAAGAACAGAATGTTGTAACTAACAATGAGAACAAAATGTTGTAACCAACAATGATAATATAGTATTGTAACCAACAATGCGAATTTAATATTACATCGGGCAATGAGAACAGAATATAATAACCAACAATCAGAACATAATGTTGTAACCAACAATGAGAACACAGTAGAATGTTGAAGCCAACAATGAGAAGAAATTCAAACAGACATTGCGAAGGTGTGTGTGCACCGGATGTCTGTCAATAAACAGTTTTAACCAACTGACTCGCACTCATTCCTTCTCTATACCTCCTCCCACCCTCCCGCGTGCAAACGTTCTATTCCTTTCTCCCAACTGTTACGTCTCCGACGACTTTGTCAGGATAACAACGACTTCCATCAAAAAGCCCACGAGATGCTTGATTTCTTTCGCCTTCGTGGCTATCCTGATAATGTTCTATCTACAGCTCTTCACCGCTGCCAGTCTATCAGTCACACTGAGGCTCTCTCCTCCAGGCCGAAACCACGAAACAATAGACCTGTCCTCTCACTTACTTATCATCCCCACAATATTGCTGCCAAGAATATCCTTTTTAAACATCTATCCATTCTCCGGGCGGACTCGACCACTCATGATGTCTTCTCAGAGGCTCCTCTAGTGGCATATAAGCGGGATCGTAACCTCAGAGATGTGCTGGTCCATAGCAGGCTACCCCAAACTCACCAGTCTCTTCCTGGCACGGTGGCGTGTCTTCGATCGGTTTGTAAGACCTGTCCATACGTACTTCAAACCCAGAGTCTGACATTCCCTAAGACGACCTTCCACATCCGTGAGGGTTTCTCATGCATCAGTCGCAACGTCATCTATGCGATTACCTGCACACGTTGCGACATGAGATATGTCGGTGAGACAGGATTACGTCTTGGGGACAGATTTCGACAACATCTTTCTGACATCACCAGCGGCGCCCAGAAACCAGTATCCATACATTTCAACAGTCCTGACCACCATGGCGTAGCCGACATACAGGTAACGGCCATCAAATCATGCGCATCCCACGAACGGGATCGGAAGACATTGGAACACCGTCTCATCTTCCAGTTGGGCACACTCTCCCCTCACGGCCTTAATGTCCAACACAGCTTCATTTAACTTCCCACCCCACCCCTCCCACCCTAGCTTACAGTCTACCATCTGGGTACGTGCAGATCCTTTGTATGACATCACAGTCAACTCTCTTGGCGGATTTACGTTCGGTGTTTTGCCATCATTTTCTGAACGACCGCCACTCATGCCTCTCTGTGTGTACTAACACTATATAGGTTTCCGCAGCGGTGTTTCGAGCGCTTAACGATAATTGCTAATTGTCATCTGCGTCCGTAACATCTTTGCCGGTCTCTAATTTCACTTTTCCGCACACATGGGCACGTCTCCACCCCACTCCCTTCCCGCTTGACCTTTGACCCGTGTACCATACATCCGGTCTATTGATCCACTGGCGCCCTACGTGTGTCAGACCTTCCAAGCTAGGACACAGTATTCAGATGAGTACATTTAATTTTAATTAGTTTAATAGTTTAATATTGTCATAGTGTGTTTCATGTAGTTTTGTGTTGGTTTGTATTTGTTTGTCCTGTGCTGACGAAGGCTTTGGCCGCAACGTCCAATTTGTCTCTTGTAGTCGTGTTTTAGTAAAGCTCACAATCTACTTCTCGTTTATTTGGGTGATTCATTCATTGTCAATAAACAGACATTGCGAAAGTGTCTGTGTGCACCGGATGTCTGTCAATAAACAGACATTGTGAAAGTGTCTGTGAGCACCGGATGTCTATCAATAAACAGACATTGCGAAAGTGTGTGTGCACCGGATGTCTGTCAATAACTATGTTGTTAATGATATAGACCTCGTGGTGCCCAGTGGACTCCTGTCAGCATTTAATGCATGGGGAAACAGACGATTTGACTTCCATGAGCTCACTCCGTGTATGCCCGTGAGCTCATCAAACTGTGAGGGCAAGATGTGGGTACTGACTGTCTGATATCTTGTTGGAGAATTACAGTGACTCTCCTGCAGTCTCGCAGCGTTCGAATTGTGTTGTTCTCGGCAGGCTTCAACATAGCGAAGATTATGATCGATCCTCGATTTTTCGGACAGAATGTCTGACTACAATGATACGCGTGGGGGTGACTGGAGGTCGTTATTAGTCATACACGATTTTTTGCCCAAAATGACAGAGGTGGGGTGACGGCAGATCATGGTTAGCTAGATTAGAATATCCTTCTAGAATTGCACGGATGGAGCTGACGGAATATCATAGCTAGCTAGACTGGAATGTCTGCCTAGAATGACACAGGCGAATAAAAGAAGAAAAAAAAGATCAAGCCGTCTGCCTCGAGCTCCGAAAGTTGTGGATTCAATACCGGGCTACGTCTTTAGATTCACTAGTGCATTTTTCTCGGAGACTATTGTGGGGTCGAAAGTGAAGCT
Source organism: Cepaea nemoralis (assembly GCA_014155875.1). Classification (NCBI taxonomy): domain Eukaryota; kingdom Metazoa; phylum Mollusca; class Gastropoda; order Stylommatophora; family Helicidae; genus Cepaea; species Cepaea nemoralis. The sequence continues at coordinate 144,646 of JACEFZ010027809.1, read as the reverse complement.
ACGGAGTTCGTGCTTTGTGAGACGTTTTCAGCAGGCCGCCGTGCTGACAGAAACCGAGCCATTTGGGATAAAACCCGATGCAATGAAGTCGACCTTCTCGAATTTTGAGACTCTTTAAATACTAGAATGTCTGCCTAAGATATCAGAGGTTGGGGTGGAGGAAGGTCTTGTAGATTGCAAACGTTGATATTTTTCAAAGTCGTAAATTATCATTCTGTTCTCTCTCTCTGTAAGTCGGTTTCTGGCACAAAGCACGCTGAAAGTAATAATTTATATAAGCATCTAAAGCTTCTATCACTTCGAAAGCGTTTCATTTTTAACAAAGCCAAGTTAGTTAATAAAGTACTATCTCAAAATACTGCAGAGTATCTTTGACCGTTGCTTCAATCTCGTGCAATTAACAGCAAGTGCTTAAATTTATAATATGTTCCAAAACCTAGATTGGACTCATACAAAACATGCTTTGCGCAATCTAGTGCCCACTTATGGAATGACCTTCCAACAGATCTGAAAACTCCAATGAGTCCCTACACATTTAACCGAAAACTCTTTCAATACTTACTCCATACCGCCTGGATGCTTCCTTAAGTCACCTACTGGTATCATTGTTCACTGTGTATATCAGTTTTCACTATGTGTGTTTGAGTGAGAGAGTGAGAGAGTGAGAGAGAGCATCAAGAGAGTGAGTGTGTGTGTGTGTGTGTGTGTCTGTCTGTCTGTCTGTCTGTCTGTCTCTCTGCCTGTCTGTCTGTCTGTGAGAGAGATAGAGTAAAAGAGAGTTCGAGAGAATGAGAGCTAGTGAATGTGGGTGATAGAGAGTGCGTGTGAGAGAGAGAGAGAGAGAGAGAGAGAGAGAGAGAGAGAGAGAGAGAGAGAGAGTTGAGTGCACGCAAGTCACGTGACATGCTATTCCATATTTTTTTTCTGTATCCTCATGTTTCAAATTATCATTTTCACTGCCACTTGATTTTAAGATGAACTATATGCACTGCATATTTCATTATGCTTGTGTCAATTCCAGAAATTATATTATTTATTGAATTGCATCACTATTTTGTCGTTACACAATGTGTAGCATATTGTTTTCATTTTCACCACTTTCCCCCATCCCCCCCCCCAGTTTGTCCAGTTTTTATGAGGATGCTCACGATAATCACGATAAATTGTGTGTGTGGTGGGCGTATGTGTGTGGGTGTGGGAAAATGTGTGTGTGGGGGGGGGAGTTTGTATGTGAGTGGGGGATGTGTGGGTGTTGGTGGGTAGTGGGATGTTTGGGTGTGGATGTCTGAGTCTGTGTGTGGGCGTGTGTGTATGTGGTATTGGGGATGTGTATATGGGTGGGGGATGTGTGTGTGAGTGGTGGATATGTGTGTAGGGGATGTGTGGGAGGCTCGGAGATGTATGTGTGGGTGGTTTGATGTGTGTTGGTGGGAGGTGTGTGTGTGGGTGAATTGGGGATGTGTTGGTGGGTGGGGAGATTGTTGCACTGATGTGGTGTGTGTCGGTGGGAGATGTGTGGTTAGGGGAATTGGTAATTGGGAGTGGTTGGAGGTTGTGTGGGTGGGTGAGTGTATTATGTTGGGGATGGGTGGGGATGTGTGTGGTTGGGTGCGAGATGTGTGAGTGGGTGGGAGAGATTGTGTGGGTGGGAAATGTGTGTAAGTGGGGATGTGTGGGTGGGTGCGGCAAGTGTGTATGGGTAGCTGCGGGATGTATGGATTGGCGTGGAGATGTCTGTGTGTGTGGGGGATGTGTGCTTGGCTGTGTGGTTGGGGTGTGTGGGTGGTGGTGGAGAATATGTTGTGGGTTAGTGTGTGTGGGTTATGGTATTGGTGGGAGATGTGTGTAGGTGGGGAATGTGTGTGGGTGGGGGATGTGTGGGTGGGGGATGGATGGGCTGGTGCATGTATATGTGCCTGAGTTGTGTGGATGGGTGGGGGAACTTATGTGTGTCTGGTGTGTGTGTGTGTGTGTGTGTGTGTGTGTGTGTGTGTGTGTGTGGTTGGGTAGGGGATGTGTGTGTGTGAATTGTGTTGTGGTTGGGGAATGTCTGGGTGGGTAGGGGAATGTGTCTCTTAATATGGTAATATGCATTGTTTATGCTTACAACTTTCATTTGACAATGTTTATTTTTCCTATGTGAATATATCATGCACTATTGGTGAAAGAAAGATGAGTGATAGGAAGGGTCAAATATAAGACGGGCCTGCGTGCCCAATTTGTTACCCTTTGAAAAGAAAAGTTCGTTCGTTCGTTCTTTTTTCTCTTGATCCGTTTTCTCGCGCTATATTCCCCAAACACCATCGGTTATACCAGCCTGTACTTCTAGGTCAAGGACACAGGAAGAGCAGTGGCTAGCATGCATGCCCACCTGCCCGGTGGCCATGTGGTCGAATCCCCTTCGATCCTAGGGTCCTCCCTCGCCCATTAACCTGTGCTCACAGGTCGACCCAGCTGAACAAATGGGCAGCGGGAAATGCCCTGGTCAGTAGAGGCGGTTAGTATGATATTGACCAGATCACATGTCCAGGGCCTATCGTTCTAAAATTATGGGGCTAGCGCCCAGTACTCAATATGCCTATAGCGTGAATAAGGGGCCTTTATTTAATTGTTGTTCTTCTTGACTAAGAGAGCAACGCTTTAGTTGACCATCACTGATTATTTCTACATCTGTTTTCGTAAGGCTATATTCTACTTTAAGTCGCGCACCGCACGTTTGCCATTTTGGAAATCACTGTGACAAATATTAAAACGCGGGAAACTTTATCTGAATATTTCACGTGTAGAACTCAGACGTGGTGCAGCCCTCAACCACCAGCTCGGTCTCTACAGCATGAGAGCACGCCTTACTGGCGACTCGTTCATTTCCGGCGAGTTCGGGTTTCAGACACGACACAGGCAGTGTCAACAGTGATTTGTCTTAATCAATGATAATTCTTCCGACCGGCCTCTGTTCTCAGAAGCCGAAGATTGGTCATAACAAAGAGAACACGTCCCGATCAGCTCCGATCTAAGATCGCCATTAGTTCAGCCGTGAATAGTGCGCCTGCGCGAGGGACGTGACGCTAACTTCCTGTTCTCTTTCAACCACTGTTGATGGCCGACGAAGCAGACCTGGTCGCGTCCCTCCTCCCCCATCTTGAGCGGAGCTTTTGATGGTCTTTGAGCGTGACTTAACTTAAAGAGGACAGAAAATGAATACAGAAGGGTAATATATTTGTCCTACTCATATTAAAGCGAAATGTCGGGTAATGGTGTCTAATGGACGCGGAGACTTATATGAAGACAAATCAGCCGATTCCTCGGCTGCGAAATTGAGAATGTGATATTAGAAATTATAATGTGGGGTAATTTGAAATCTGTGTAAATCGTTTTTCAAGCTGGCTGTGAATGGCGGTGAGAGATCAGATGAGGTTATGCATTAATGGCGCTATCATTTGAGCAGATACTCGCTGCTCTGGTTTCTTTTGTATCAGAGCTACATTGCGCTGTTATAGCACACTCTATCAGGGGCCTGTTCGATAGGGGTCGCACGTATTTGTTGAGTCAGACTTGTCAAATTCCATACAGAACCAGTTTTGTTGTATGGCAGTGAATATTGGAATGTAAATGAATATATTAGGAAGTACTTGGAAGCAAAAGAGAAGTAGTTCCTGAGACAAAAGTTGCGAATTCTTCGGACTGCCAGAGTAATAACAGCGATTGTCTGAAAGAGGCTAATGAACTAGAACATTATATACAACAACAAGAAAGAGACAAACGGCTACTTTTGGCCAAGTGATGAGAAAAGAGGCATGGGAGAAAATCGTGACGACTAAAACGTTCAATGGGAAAAGAGGCAGAGAACGATTAAGAGAAATGATGCTGGATGGATTGAGACGGTGGCATGGAGGAATACCATCAGCAGAGTGGACCCAGAACACTAAAGACAGAGATCTGTGGAGAGACATGAGCGCCTACGCAAGCTGGCAGGGCACTTGATGATGATGTGCTGAAGGACAGGGTGCCAGTTTCTGAAAGGGCGCCAGTTGACGAAAGAAACTTCGACGGCTGAGTGGGGCCCACATTCCACGGCCCAGTGAGACCCATATTCTTGCCACAAGAACCCATCGCCGAGGCTGATGCAGGACTACAGGCTGAACGCCGTCGGAGCATACGTTCGTTAACAGCGGAGATGTGTCATTCTGTACAGTTGAAATGGTGGTCTGTAAGCAAATGAAGTATTGGAAGGTGTGTTAAACCTGCAGCCCTGATTGCTTCAGCCTGTGTGGTCTTTTGAGCACGTTCTTCTCAACATTCATATCAAGAACCATATCAGCTCTCCCTCCCAGTTCTTGCCATCTCTTTACCAGCTTGTCCATCATTCACATTCATACAACATATCAGAGCAGATACGCAGTTGACATGTTATAAGATTTTGTTATTTGCCGTGACAGTTCTTTTTCTAGGATGTTACTTTCTTCCCTCTGGGAGTTTGTTAACCTGATATCTCCCGCTTCTATGTTCCTTATTATCCTGAGCTTTCCCCCATCTATATTCTTTATTATCCTGACTATTACCCCATCTATGTTCCTTATTATCCTGAGTATCCCCCCATCTATGTTCCTTATTATCCTGAGTATTCCCCCATCTATGTTCCTTATTATCCTGAGTATTCCCCCATCGATGTTCCTTATTATCCTGAGTATTCCCCCATCTATGTTCCTTATTATACTGAGAATTCCTCTATCAATGTTCCTTATTATCCTGAGTATTCCCCTATTTATGTTCCTTATTATCATTTAATATGTCTGTCTGTCTGTCTGTCTGTCTGTCTGTCTGTCTGTCTGGTCTGTCTGTCTGTCTGCTGTCTGTCTGTCTGTCTGTCTGTATGTCTGTCTGTCTGTCTGTCTGTCTGTTTGTTTATCTTCTGATTCTTATCATTCTGAGATCGCATTCGTTCTCTCTCTCTCTCTCTCTCTCTCTCTCTCTCTCTCTCTCTCTCTCTCTCTCTCTCTCTCTCTCTCTCTCTCTCTTTCTCTCTCTTGTTCTTTCAAGCTCTCACTTTCATTTATGTTTCATTGCATCTTGAGATCTCTCCCATCTGCATCCTGAGATGTACCTCCTCTATGTTGTTCCAATTTATTGAGATAATATATATTCCTGATTATCCTAAGATAATCTATGTTCCAAATTATCCTGAGATACTCTATGTTCCTAGTTATCATGAGATAATCTATATTCCCAGATATCCTGAGATAATCTATGTTACTAATTACTCTGAGATAATCTAAGTTCCAATTATCCTGCGATAATATATGTTCCCTATTATCCTAAGATAAAATATGTTCCAATTATCCTGAGATAATTTAAGTTCTCAAATATCCTAAGATAATCTATGTTCCAAATTATCCTGAGAAACTCTATGTTCCTAGTTATCCTGAGATAATCTATGTTCACAGTTATCCTGAGATAAGCTATGTTACCAATTACTCTGAGATAATCTATGTTCCAATTATCCTGCGATAATATATGTTCCCTATTATCCTAAGATAAAATATGTTCCAATTATCCTGAGATAATTTAAGTTCTCAAATATCCTGAGATAATCTAAGTTCCCAATTATCCTGAGATAAAATACGTTCCAATTAACTTGAGATAATTTATGTTCCCAATTACCCTGAGATAGTCCATGTTCCAAATTCTTCTTCTTCTTCTTCTTCTTCTTCTTCTTCTTCTTCTTCTTCTTCTTCTTCTTCTTCTTCTTCTTCTTCTTCTTCTTCTTCTTCTTCTTCTTCTTCTTCTTCAGCGTTCCGAGCCATTGAGGTTCTTTGCTGCAGATACAATCCGTCTCCAGTAGTCTCTCTGGTTGACTTTCTCTTGCCAGTCGTTGATTCCAAGTGCTTGTAGGTCTGTATATATATTATCTCTCTACCGTCTTCTTGGTCTACCTCGGGGTCTACGGTCATTTATTTCCTGAGTGTAAGCGAGTTTTGTTTCCCTATTGTCTTCCATTCTTTCTATATGCCCCAGCCATTGTAGTCTATTAGCCTTCATGATACCAGTGATTAGCGGGGACTTAAACAGATCATAAATGTCTTTGTTACTTCTTCTTTTCCACTCTCCACTTTGTGTATCCCTAATGGGTCCAAAGATGCGTCTTAAAACTTTGCTCTCAAAGGTTTGTAACAAGGCTTCGTCTCCTTTCGGTTGTACTCCAGGTTTCAGAGCCATACAGCACAACTGGTCTGATCAGTGTTTTGTATATTTTGTGATTATGGTGTTACGAATTACTCCGATGTTCCAAATGATGTTCCAAATTACCCCGAGATAATATATGTTCCCAATTATCCTGTGATTATCTGTTCCCAATAATCCTGCGATAATCTAAGTTCCCTATTCTTCTGAGATAATCTAAGGTCTCTAATTATCCTGAGATAATCTATGTCCCCAATTGCCGTGAGATAATCTATGTTTCTAATTATCCTGAGATAATCTATGTTGCAAATTACTCTCTGAGGTAATCTATGTTCCCAATTATCCTGAGATAATCTATGTTCCCAATTATCATGAGACAATCTATGTTCCCAATGATCCTGAAATAAACTACGTTCTAATTACCCTGAGATAATCTATGTTCTCCATTATCCTGAGATAATCTATGTTCCCAATCACCCTGGAGATAACCTATGCTCCCAATTACCTGAGATAATCCGTGTTCCCAATTACCCTGAGATAATGTATGTTCCCAATTACCCTGAAATAATCTACGTTCCAAATATCCTGCAAAATTTAGTAGATGCGGTTGTTACACACAGTGAACAACAAGGGTTAGAATTAAATTGTAAAAAGACACAGATTATGGTCGTCACTAGGAAGAACGAAATACCACAACGTAATATACGAGGAAATGGGAATATTCTTCAACAAGTGAATAGGTACAATTATCTCGGAACAGTAATAACATCTGATGGGAGATGCCTTGAAGAGATTAGAACAAGAATCGCCATGGCAAAAGTAGCCTTTAGCAAGATGAAAAACATACTGACCAATAAAAAGATGTCAATTGAAACGAGAAAAAGAGTGTTGAGATGCTACATAGAACCTGTACTTTTATATGGATGTGAAGCTTGGACAATGAGCAGCCAGGCTGAAAAACATCTGATGGCTGTAGAAATGTGGTTTCTGAGGAAAATGCAAAGAATACCATGGACAGCCAGAAAGACCAATGAACAAGTCCTTCAAGAAACAAATGAAGATCGTAAACTGATCAGAGACATTAGACGTAGACAGTCACAATTTTTTGGGCATGTTATGAGAAGAAATGATTTGGAGAACTTGGTGACAACTGGTAAGATCGAGGGGAACAGACCAAGGGGAAGACCTAGAAACAAGTATCTGGATGGCTTGGCCTTGTGGCATGGTCGAGACAGAAACACGGAACTGATCCACGACTCTGTTGATCGAGTGAGATGGCAGAACATGACCGCCCACGCTTACCGGCATGGCACATGATGGATGGAAATATCCTAAAATAATTTATGTTGTTAATTAATTGCATATGCTTTACATGACGTCGCAGTCAACACCAGCAATTTTTGCTGTTTTGATCTCAAGGCAGTTTAAGTTCAGTAGTTTGCCATTGTTTCTGAGCGACTGGCACCCATGTCACATAATACTGAAGGATTTCGATCCAGATTGATGAAAGGCCTGAAAGCCGCTATCGCTAGGCGCCACAACTATTAGATGTCGGGGAAATATGTTCCCGAGCTTCAAACGCGACCGGGATTCCCTGAGAAGTCCCCCAATCAAAGACAATTGGCGGCAGGTTAATTTGCCCGGCATCAAAGGAATTCGGCAGTCTGTTTGCCCAGATCTCAGGAGAATGGAGAAGGGGGGCGGTGCTTTCTTGATTGAAGTCCGGTCACGTGAGTGACGTCACTCGTGCAACATTTTGGTTGGGGGGAGTTGACGGAATCTGTGTTCAGTCTGTTTACGAATTACAGATAACGGGAGTGTTTGTGTGTTCCAATTCGAATGGAGAATGGATTCATTCACAGTGTCCCCATGTTGTCTGGAAACAAGGGACATTGTTTTTCATGTTGTGAATTGTGAATTCAAACTCGGAACACTAGCATAAGGTAGTTTATTTATAAATAGAGTTATGACTGGAACTTAGTGATAGTGTGTTGGGAGAACGTAATCTGGGAGCGTCGGCCGCAGCTGGCTGGTGCCTAGCTTAAAAGAGGTAGAGTTATATATCATTTCACTCGGCAGGGTAAGACCAGTGTAATGGGATGATATTCGTTGAGATTTGAGATGGCTGGGGGGATAAAGGAAATGTACAGGGTGGGATATTCCCGTAGTGAGGCCCACTGGGGCTCCTGTGTTTTTCTGTGTGGTCTTTGTTTTCCCTTACCACCAAAATGTGACAAACGACTCTGTATTAAGCCAGAGGGTAGTTCCAGGTTGACCAGGATAAATATCTGATTATGGCCATTGACTTATAATCACATATAATAGGTCGGAATAGGGTTTTTCTCTCACAAAGTCTTATATTTTCTCCAGGTTCAACGGAGTAAATGAAAGGAAGTATTATTACGAGGTGGACAAAGCCAGTCACACTGAGTGATATTTTACTGTACCCGAGAAATTAAGGACAGCTGGGAGAGGAGAAAAATAGCAGTCACACTGAGTGCAGTTATACGAAATGGCCTCGGAAATGGGATATCGTTCCAAAAATTATAAACTCATAGAAATCAGGAGTGTTATCCTGAAAGGTCCAGTGTAGCAGTGATTGGGTGCTCAGGGCAGTTGTTTTGATGAAACTATTAGCACCTCCAAGGATAATGACAATATTAGGTAGAGAGGTGAAATAACAGTGATTTTAAAGTAACTGTGACTATGTCTAGTGACCATCACTATAGGTTGTAGAGAGGTTGCAGAGTAAAGACATTCATTCAGCAACATTTTGCAATAGGACAGAAAGTTTTCTTTAAACTTGTGCGAGATATAATGAGATCTTGGTCGGTATCAGGAATTTACGGAACATAATAGGTACATAGTGTGTTCCTGATTCATGGACAGTAATAGGCCATATTCAGTGGCGGATAACAGTCACCCAGGATATACATATGATTAACTCCAGAAGGTCAACCATCATCCGGAGCAATTCGTCATTCGGTGAGACCTGTTCTGAACTTACTGTGGTGTGATGTGGCATGGCCTAACATGATGAAGAACGATCCTGAGCTCACTAATCTATTCTCGCATACACCATAGAAAATACTACATATTTCCACACGCAAACAGTCCACACACACACACACGTGACAATTTCTGTATTAAATGTTTTATTTTATCATTTGTTAAAATACAGTCTTGTGTGGGTATGTTCTGAAACAATATGAAGGGTATTGTTTAGTGGTAAGAAGAAGAAGAAGAAGAGGAAAGAGAGGGATAGGGTACCTAAGATTTACAGGGGGTATGTAGACAAAGGTCCGGCAGAGGCCCACAATAAGGAAAAGGATTTTAAACAGTGTGCCTGTTGACTCCACTTTCCCCCTAGGGACAACTGGCTACATTTATGGGGGCTCGCGCGGGATGGTGATATCACATTAAGGATAGCGACATTTACATGGGTACGTCACACAGGAAGGTGACATTACCTTAATGTTGGTGATATTACATTATTGTGGGTGACAGTACCGTGATAGAGGTTGGGCCGGACAGTTAAAGATCAAGTTATAGTGAATGTGGATAGGTGTTAAGGCACATAACTTTCCTGTTCACACTTTACAAGTCTACATAGGTCTTGGTCCTAGTCTACTCTTGTCGTTGAGAGATTGTGTTGTGGTGTACTGTGTGGTGTCTTATATATAGATTAATTTTAGATATTAATTATCTATATTGCTTGGGGGTTTTAGACTCAACCTGCTGACTTACCTCTTTGAAATATGGCCACCCCTAAATTAACCACTGTAGAACTAAGGGAAAAGGGGGAAGGAATGGGTTTGTCTGGTTCAGCTTTAACGGATTACATACAGGAAGTGGAGAGAGAGTATCGTCAAGCAGAAAGAGACGATCGGAAGGCTGAATTGGAATTGAGGAAGATGGAGTTAGAAACTAAGAGGATAGAAGCGGAGCAAGCCACTAGAAGGATGGAACTTGAAGCTGAGCAAGCTGCTGGGAAACGGGAAGCAGAGCAGGAGGCTCAGAAAAGGGAGCACGAGTACAGGATGAGGGAACTTGAGTTGAAGAGACAATCTAATGGGGAAACTGAGGGTGCAGTTGGAGGTTCCTCAGTCCCAGGCTCAACCTCAGCAGGTGGACATAGTTACCATGCTATGAAGTTTCCTCTAGCGGTCTATGATCAGGGCAAAGAGAAGATTGACCAGTACCTTCAACGCTTCGAGGCCATGTCTGTTGCTATGGGTCTGGACCGAGACAAATGGAATCTTAAGCTATCCCAGGGATTGCTTGGAACCGGTTACGAGGTCTATTCTCGCCTGCCGCCAGGACACGAGAACAATTACGACGAATTGAAAGCCGCTTTGCTGAACCATTACGAGATGACATCAAGTACATATAGGAAGAAGTTTCGAGCAGCGAAACGAGAGCCAGGAGAGCTATTCACCGCCTACAGTTTGCGCCTGAAATCCTACCTCCAAAAATGGATGGATTTGGCAGGGTTCAAGCATGACTATGAGAGTCTGGAAGAGCTCATGATTGTCGACCAGATGCGACAGCAAATGTCAGAACCTCTGAAGACATTCTTGGGAGAACAAGGGGCGGAACGGCTTGATGTGGTGAATAAGCTGGCGGAAAGATTCGTTGAAGTCCATGGGGAGACGGAAGAAACCTGTACACCAACCAACAAAGGTCAGGAGAAACATGACCGAAAGAAATTCAAAGGCTCAGAAACAAAGAAAGTGGAACCTTATGCAGAACACTCAGAGAAGAGTCCAGAGAAGACAAAGGATGGGAGACAGAGCCCACCCAACTCTCAACCGAAACGACAGTGGTCTGAGAAGTGGTGTTCGATCTGCAAGTCACCCTCTCACAACACAAAAGACTGCAAATCGAAATCGAAAAGCTCTCACTTCGCAGCCTGCCGCGTGGCTCCAAAGGTGGTTGCCACCGAAAAGGTCGAGGTTGTTGAAGGAACTCTGGACCAAGAGAGGCCACCTGTGGTCGAACGGATTGAAGTCAACGGCCAGCAGGTTACCTGTCTCTATGATTCTGGTTTGGACGGGGAAGCTGTGATTGATGCCAGCTTGGTACGCCCAGACCAACTCACAGGGGAGACTATTGAGATACAGCCTGCAATGAAGAGTGCTGTTGCCATGACGCTGCCAATCGCCAAGGTGGAGATTAAATCCAGGTACGTCACACGTATCATTCCCGCAGCTGTGTTATCGGATTCCCTATTTCCCGTGATCCTTGGTACGAAATACGTGTTCTTGGGGATGCCCAAACAACCTGCCCACCGGGGAACATCAGCCACTGGATCTCAAGGGAAGGAAAAGAGGGCAGACACGCTATGCCACAACCCAGTGCCTGGGGAATTGCATACTGCCCAGAGGAAGGACACAACGTTGCGTCCTTGTTACAAGAAGCTGCAAAAAAGTGCTGACCCATCAGAACGGGGGCAGTACTTTCTGAGGAATCGACTACTCTATCGGAGAGCTGGAAGGGGAGACAAACTGCATGAGCAGTTGGTGGTCCCAGAAGCCCACCGTCCTCACATTCTTCAGAGCGGGCATACCATATCCGGTAGTCAGATATCCGGAACTCGACATATGGGTGTCAGAGAGACGTTGCAGCAGATTTCCGGCCATTAATGCTGGCCAGGAATGACTGGTGATGTACGCCGGTTGGTTAAGTCTTGTCCAGAGTGCCAGAAGGCACCACCCAAAAATCGGACGAAGAGTAAAGGAGCTCTTAAGGTGGGAGAGAAAGTAGTAGTGTGGGGACCAGCAGAGACCAACATGATGCAAGCAGGATGGCATGGACCTTATCCTGTGGTAAAGGTTGTGTCCAGGAACACCTACGAAATTTGGATCGGGGGAGAACTGAACAGTCTTCCTAGGCATCTCCTGCAGAAGTATGAGGAGAGATCCGATATCAAATCCCCTCACCTTATGGTAATGGCAGCCATTGGGAAAAAGGTTACAGGTCCAGACGGAGATCAGAGATCCCAAGTACTACATAGGAAGGCCTATGGGAACGTACGAGGTAGGTCAGATTTTCCAGCCGAAGAGAGGAGGGAAATCACACGTCAGGAAGAGGCCAATAGTGAACCATTCGCTAGTAACCCAGTTCAGAAGCGGTGGGTAACGTCGGGAACGGCGCGAAATACCCGAGACTCCAACCAAGGATTGGCTGACCGGATCCAACATCAACCGAGATGGTCTTGGAAGCGAAAATCCAGGAGCTTTGGGGAAGACGATTCTGTCCAACGAGGACGATACCGCAAATCCCAGGATGCAAAACTTGAGGAAACCAGGCGGATATGGAGACAATGCCACAGTCAGGATGGAACGATCCGTCTGTATTGTGAGCCATCGCTTACGCAAGTCGGAAGTTGGCCGACTGAACGTACAGGAGCGATACGCCAACACTAATGCATAGCATTATGAGGATATAGGCTATCAGTGAGATCGCCTAATTGCTGGGGAGGCAATACATTTGAGGGTACAGGCAGACCATCAACATTTGATGTGCGGAGCCAACTCCCAGAAACTGAACATGCGTTTGATGAGTGGATTGTTGTGGATCATCTGGATCGAACCTCCAGTGAATAAGAGTTGATGCGGTCAACTCTCTTAAGAGGGGGCCTATGTCACATAATACTGAAGAATTTCGATCCAGATTGATGAAAGGCCTGAAAACCGCCGTTGCTAGGTGCCACAACTATTTGATGTCGGGAAATATGTTCCCAGTTTCAAACACGACCGGGATTCCCTGAGAAGTCCCCCAATCAAAGACAATTGGCGGCAGGTTAATTTGCCCGGCATCAAAGGAATTCGGCACTCTGTTTGCCCAGATCTCAGGAGAATGGAGAAGGGGGCGGTGCTTTCTTGATTGAAGTCCGGTCACGTGAGTGACGTCACTCGTGCAACATTTTGGTTGGGGGGAGTTGACGGAATCTGTGTTCAGTCTGTTTACGAATTACAGATAACGGGAGTGTTTGTGTGTTCCAATTCGAATGGAGAATGGATTCATTCACAGTGTCCCCATGTTGTCTGGAAACAAGGGACATTGTTTTTCATGTTGTGAATTGTGAATTCAAACTCGGACCACTAGCATAAGGTAGTTTATTTATAAATAGAGTTATGACTGGAACTTAGTGATAGTGTGTTGGGAGAACGTAATCTGGGAGCGTCGGCCGCAGCTGGCTGATGCCTAGCTTAAAAGAGGTAGAGTTATATATCATTTCACTCGGCAGGGTAAGACCAGTGTAATGGGATGATATTCGTTGAGATTTGAGATGGCTGGGGGGATAAAGGAAATGTACAGGGTGGGATATTCCCGTAGTGAGGCCCACTGGGGCTCCTGTGTTTTTCTGTTTGGTCTTTGTTTTCCCTTACCACCAAAATGTGACAAACGACTCTGTATTAAGCCAGAGGGTAGTTCCAGGTTGACCAGGATAAATATCTGATTATGGCCATTGACTTATAGTCACATATAATAGGTCGGAATATGGTTTTTCTCTCACAAAGTCTTATATTTTCTCCAGGTTCAACGGAGTAAATGAAAGGAAGTATTATTACGAGGTGGACAAAGCCAGTCACACTGAGTTATATTTTACTGTACCCGAGAAATTAAGGACAGCTGGGAGAGGAGAAAAATAGCAGTCACACTGAGTGCAGTTATACGAAATGGCCTCGGAAATGGGATATCGTTCCAAAAATTATAAACTCATAGAAATCAGGAGTGTTATCCTGAAAGGTCCAGTGTAGCAGTGATTGAGTGCTCAGGGCAGTTGTTTTGATGAAACTATTAGCACCTCCAAGGATAATGACAATATTAGGTAGAGAGGTGAAATAACAGTGATTTTAAAGTAACTGTGACTATGTCTAGTGACCATCACTATAGGTTGCAGAGAGGTTGCAAAGTAAAGACATTCATTCAGCAACATTTTGCAATAGGACAGAAAGTTTTCTTTAAACTTGTGCGAGATATAATGAGATCTTGGTCGGTATCAGGAATTTACGGAACATAATAGGTACATAGTGTGTTCCTGATTCATGGACAGTAATAGGCCATATTCAGTGGCGGATAACAGTCACCCAGGATATACATATGATTAACTCCAGAAGGTCAACCATCATCCGGAGCAATTCGTCATTCGGTGAGACCTGTTCTGAACTTACTGTGGTGTGATGTGGCATGGCCTAACATGATGAAGAACGATCCTGAGCTCACTAATCTATTCTCGCATACACCATAGAAAATACTACATATGTCCACACGCAAACAGTCCACACACACACACGTGACAATTTCTGTATTAAATGTTTTATTTTATCATTTGTTAAAATACAGTCTTGTGTGGGTATGTTCTGAAACAATATGAAGGGTATTGTTTAGTGGTAAGAAGAAGAAGAAGAGGAAAGAGAGGGATAGAGTACCTAAGATTTACAGGGGGTATGTAGACAAAGGTCCGGCAGAGGCCCACAATAAGGAAAAGGATTTTAAACAGTGTGCCTGTTGACTCCACTTTCCCCCTAGGGACAACTGGCTACAACCCATACCATTTCGTAAAAAACCAACGCACGGCGGTCTGCTGCTAAATCACTCGCAACTGTGTTTCGATCGCGAGCATGCGAGATTACGAACTACGAACTGCATTCGTAACCCACACGGTGCCGGCAATCTATGTTGAGTTTATGGAAAATGTTACCTTGACAACAACACCGGTCTCTGTGGCTGAGAGCTTACGAACGCGGTTTGTGAGCCCGTATACCCGGGTTCGAAACACGGCGGTGCTGGTTTTTTCGAAAATAGGTATAAGAGACGGTCGTTCAGAAAGCAATGGCAAACTACTGAACGTAAAATTTGCCCAGAAATCACGAACAGCGAAAATGCCGGGGTTGACTGCTACGTCCTGTGAAGGACATGCAACTTAAATTTACCTTGACAACACGCACTAAACCTGTGGTAACCTTCCACCCCAACACTTCCCTCACAGGCTAAACAAGGATAAAGTAAACACAACGACAAATGAATGAAGATACTTCAACGCCCACGCCCCAAGTGTGGAGAGAAATGGAGTGAGTGAATGAATTCATGAATGACAACTACTTTCAGGATCTTCCATTACTAATGTGTCTCCCCCTGGCTTGGATGGGTGGGGATACACACTGTAGGCCCGCCCGGACTTGACAATTCCGGGATGAAAGTATTTACACAAAACGACTCTTTACCCCACTTCCAGTTCAAAGTAGTTACAGAGTTAGGGATACTGGCAGGCAAGTACTAGTTTGACCCGTCCGGAGAGAATTTATGGGAAGGATAAGTTAGCTGTAGACCTGAAATGACCTGCCGAAGTGTATCCGCGGACTGGCTGCTTCAGCCTAAAGGTCTTCAGTGATGCGAGCTATCAAACGCGGCAGACTTCGGCCCAACAGTGGCAGATCAAACAAGCAGCGGTGAATGTGGAAGCAGGATACCCTTGAAGACTGACACTCTGTCAACATGTCCTAACCTGGTTTGACACGAACGTCATTGTTGACACTTTCCTGGTCTTGTGCCTGGAGTTTAGGTACGGGCGTCTACACACAGGCTTTGTGGTGTGAGGAGGGGTGTCTTGCTTAGGGCAGGCTGGTATGTGTGTCAGATGGGACACAATTTTAGTATATGTAAGATGGGTCCATTGGTTGGTGTGAGTCCACGGTTAGTGTGTGTAAAATGAGTTTACGGTTGGTGTGTAAGAGTAGTCTATGGTTGATGTGTGTAATATGTGTGTATGGTTGGTTTGTGTAAGATGGGTCTAATTTTGGTGTGTGTGTGAGATGAGTCTATGGTTGGTGTGTGTAAGATGCCTCCACCTTTGGTGTGTGTAAGATGGGTCTATGGCTGGTGTGTGTAGGATGGGTCTATGGTTGGTGTGTGTAAGATGCCTCCACCTTTGGTGTGTGTAAGATGGGCCTATGGTTGGTGTGTGTGTGAGATGGGTCTATGGCTGGTGTGTGTAAGATGCCTCCACCTTTGGTGTGTGTAACATGGGTCTATGGTTGGTGTGTGTAAGATGCCTCCACCTTTGGTATGTGTAAGATGGGTCTATGGCTGGTGTGTGTAAGATGGGTCTATGGTTGGTGTGTGTAAGATGCCTCCACCTTTGGTGTGTGTAAGATGGGTCTATGGCTGGTGTGTGTAAGATGGGTCTATGGTTGGTGTGTGTAAAATGCTTCCACCTTTGGTGTGTGTAAGATGGGTCTATGGCTGGTGTGTGTAAGATGGGTCTATGGTTGGTGTGTGTAAGATGCCTCCACCGTTGGTGTGTGTAAGATGCCTCCACCGTTGGTGTGTGTAAGATGCCTCCACCGTTGGTGTGTGTAAGATGGGTCTATGGTTGGTGTGTGTAAGATGCCTCCACCGTTGGTGTGTGTAAGATGCCTCCACCGTTGGTGTGTGTAAGATGCCTCCACCGTTGGTGTGTGTAAGATGCCTCCACCGTTGGTGTGTGTAAGATGCCTCCACCGTTGGTGTGTGTAAGATGGGTCTATGGTTAGTGTGTGTAAGATGCCTCCACCGTTGGTGTGTGTAAGATGGGTCTATGGTTGGTGTGTGTAAGATGCCTCCACCTTTGGTGTGTGTACGATGGGTCTATGGTTGGTGTGTGTAAGATAGATGGGCCTATTGTTTGTGAATCTAAGATGGGTTCACGTTTTATGTGTGTCTATGTAGGGTCCTCGTTTGATGTGTGTAAGAAGGGTCCACGGTTGATGTATATAAGATGGGTCCTCGGTTAATGTGTGTATGATGGGTCCATGGTTGATGTGTTTAAGATGGGTCCATCTTTGATGTGTTTAAAAAGAGTCCAGGATTGGTTTCAGCGAGGGAGAGAGTGTGTGTGCGAGAGAGAGAGAGAGAGAGAGAGAGAGAGGGAGAGAGAGAGAGAGACAGAGAGAGAGAGAGAGAGAGAGAGAGAGAGAGAGAG
>JACEFZ010027809.1:0-122500 GCA_014155875.1 Cepaea nemoralis | reverse complement strand
TGTATTTATCATAAATACTCTTGACTAGATCTGCTCAAATAAGATATGTCAAATAATAGGATTCGGTATGGATCGATTAAATGCATATGTCATATATTGATTCTGATTATCATATGTTAAGAATTTCGTATGGACATAGGTGCTAGTTACTAGTCAGCTAAGCAACAAGTCTGTACCTTGTCGGACGTTCTTTTCGTTGTGCGACGTATGTTGCAATGAGAGCTATTACATTCTCACTTGGCTGTATAGAAGTATTACTATCTCATTCTTACTAAAAAGTAGGACTATCTTGTTATACATAAGTTCAAATTATATTTCTATGAAAGTTTTTAAGTGTGCTTCTAAGTACATTTTACATATGTTGCTATACATAGTTCTTAGAATATTCTGGTTATATAGGATGTAGATTATCAGCATAATTATACCACCATATGGAGATTAATTGTTGAGTGCATTTTGTAGTACTGAATATAGTCAAATGACTATATTTCATTTAATTCTTCACCATGGCATTGGCAAAGTAACGACAGATAGGGCATACCTACATTTAGGCTGTCCCGTGTGTGTTGTTTCGATGAGAACGATTAGTTTCTCAGTTGTTTTTAGATAAATAAATTACTAACATTTTTGTTTTTGCATTCATACTACTTATGTAGGAATATCTTTATATGCATAATGTTTTGTGTATTTTGGATATATTAGCTGTCCTATGCTAGCCTACCAATATGAATAGTGCCTGCTAGGAGCATGAGCAGCACGCATAGGCAGATTGTCTAGTGCCGCAGCAGGCTCTGTGTGCAATATGTGACACTGAGTGTGAATAGTGCATGTTACTGGCATGGTTGTGTTTGAAGCAAATATGTAGTGGTGGAGACATTACCCACAACCTTTAACGGGTATATGGTGTGCTTAACCCTTTCAGTGTGTGGTGAACAAGCGTTTATAGTAACTCAATGATGTATGGCACAGAGACTGGTCCCTGGCACGTAAGCCCGGCTATCAGGTTTCATGTAATGACACCACTGAAATAACTTGAAACCGGGTGTCTGATTAAGTGACATGGACTTAGGACATTCCATTTATCAGATTAGAACCGTAAAAGGGAAGGCATTGGACGAATGGAAACGTCCTCCCCAACATGACAGTGTGTGTGTGTGTGTGTGTGTGGTGTGTGTTGTGTGTGTGTGTGTGTGTGTGTGTGTGTGTTGTGTGGTGTGTTGTGTGTTGAGAGAGAGAGAGAGAGAGAGAGAGAGAGAGAGAGAGAGAGAGAGAGAGAGAGAGAGAGAGAGGAGAGTGAATTCAGTAAAGCTGGAAGAGAGACACTACCAGACCAGACACGTCAATGTGTATGTGTGTGTATATGGGGATGATAGATTGTATGTTTTCCTTAGGATTGTATTTATGAATGGAAACGTCCTCCCCAACATGACAGTATGTGTGTGTGCGCGCGTGCGAACGCGCGTGCGCGTGTGTGTGTGTGTGTAGAGAGAGAGAGGAGAGTGAACACAGTAAAGCCGGAAGAGAGACACTACCAGACCAGACACGTCAATGTGTATGTGTGTGTATATGGGGTTGATAGATTGCATGTTTTCCTTAGGATTGTATTTATGTAGAACTTAGACCCTACACATGTTTGACTCTGTTTCCTAGCTCTCACTATGAGCACCAGGGTTTCTCTTTCAGAAAGTGTGTGTCGCTTAAAAATCGACAATTGACTCATTGCACCGGGTTTTATCACATATGGCTCAGTCTCTTTCCGCAGTGCGAGTTACCGAAAGTGCCGCACAAAGCACGAAACACCGTCAGCGACGACCCCCTAGAGTCTTCGAAAATGCACTCGTGAACCATAGGACGCGGCCTGGAATCGAACCCTTAACCTTCGGAGCTCGAGTCAGATGGCTTGATCACTTCGCCACGGAGACTCCCGACGAAAGACCAGGTAGTGTTAGAACTGGACATTCGTTCAGAAAACCGGCAGGCTGATCCTTTTGGATCGTAGGAGTATTTTAGATAAGGCTAGATGATCTGAGCTAATCCTAGCTGTTCTTGATTGGAGGGAATTGATGTAGCATCTCACCTGTGTCCCGATGTCAGGCTACAACCATCAACAGCAGTTTTGTATTGCACTTCTGTATGTTGATATAAACTAACATTATTCAATATCATCATACGTCATGTTGTTTAAAGTTTTGATCTTGATAGATATGAAAGAAGTTGTTTGTTTTAAATCATAGTTATCTGTTATTTTCCATGTACGCATACGTGTGAGTGGGAGTGTGTGTGTTTGTGTGTGTGTGCGCGCGTGTGTGTGTGTACCTGGATGAGTGCCTAATTACACACCAAGGAGGGGAGTTTTGTCAGGGGGAAAAACCTGAACTGTCTAGTAGTCCATGAGCATACGTAAATCTAGGCATCTAACTTTCCAGTTCCCACTTCTTTGGGGTACCATGACCAGCTAATTGTCCATAGTAAGGAGCCAGTATCAGCCGTACTCTTGAGTATCCAGGGGCTTAATATTTAGCTCAGCCATATAGATTTTGTCCCGGATCAGTTTCTGACTAATTATATTCTCACTCCGGACTTCTGATAAGTGGGGTTGCTCGCCAGAGACAGGACATAACTTGGCGGAAGCACCCCCTCACTTCTGACAACCACGCGGCTAGTGACCAGACCTAGTTACCACACAGTTTAGTTACCACACATGTCAGTGACCACACAACTAGTAACCACACAGGTCAGTGACCACATAACTAGTGGCCACACAGGTAGCGATCACACTACTAGTGGCCACACAGACGAGTGGCCACACCACTAGTGACCACACAAGACGGTGACCACACAGCTACTGCCGTAATCATTACTAATTTATTTAACAGTATAGTTCTATATTCTGACACAGTTATTACAATCTCATTCAACACTGTAGTTCTTAATTCTTACACAATTATTACAAGCTCATTCTAAACTGTAGTTATTTATTCTGAAACACAATCATTACAAGTTCATTCAAGAGTGTAGTTCTATATTTGGACACAATCATTACAAGTTCATTCAAGAGTATAGTTCTATATTCAGACACAATCATTACAACCTCATTCAAGAGTGTAGTTCTATATTTGGACACAATCATTACAAGCTCATTCAAGAGTGTAGTTCTATATTTGGACACAATCATTACAAATTCATTCAAGAGTGTAGTTCTATATTCAGACACAATCATTACAAGCTCATTCAAGAGTGTAGTTCTATATTTGGACACAATCATTACAAGCTCATTCAACACTATAGTTCTATATTTAACCACTATCATTATAAGCTCATTCAACACAGTAGTTTTATATTTGGACACAATCATTACAAGCTCATTCAACACATTAGTTCTATATTCGGACACAATCATTACAAGCATATTCAACACTATAGTTCTATATTTGGACATAATCATTACAAGCTCATTCAACATTGTAGTTCTATAATTGGACACAATAATTACAAGCTCATTCAACATTGTAGTTCTATATTTGGACACAATCATTACAAGCTCATTCAAGACTGTTGTTCTATATGTGAACACAATCATTACAAGCTCATTCAACACTGTAGTTCTATATTTGGACACAATCATAACAAGCTCATTCAAAACTGTAGTTCTATATTTGGACACAATCATTACAAGCTCATTCAACACTGTAGTTCTATATTCGGATACAATCATTACAAGCTCATTCAACACTGCACTTCTATATTTGGACACAATCATTACAAGCTCATTCAACACTGTAGTTCTATATTCGGACACAATCATGACAAGCTCATTCAACACTGTACTTCTATATTTGGACACAATCATTACAAGCTCATTCAACACTGTAGTTCTATATTGGGACACAATCATTACAAGCTCTTTCAGCACTGTGCTTCTATATTCGGACACAATCATGACAAGCTCATTCAACACTGTACTTCTATATTTGGACACAATCATTACAAGCTCATTCAACACTGTAGTTCTATATTGAGACACAATCATTACAAGCTTATTCAACACTGTAGGTCTATATTCGGACACAATCATTACAAGCTCATTCAACACTGTAGTTCTATATTGGGACACAATCATTAAAAACTCATTCAACACTGTAGTTCTAAATTTGGACACAATCATTACAAGCTCATTTAACACTGTAGTTCTATATTGGGACACAATCATTAGAAACTCATTCAACACTGTAGTTCTATATTTGGACACAATCATTACAATCTCATTCAACACTGTAGTTCTATATTTGGACACAGTCATTACAAGCTCATTCAACACTGTAGTTCTATATTTGGACACAATCATTACAAGCTCATTCAACACTATAGTTCTATATTCGGACACAATCATTACAAGCTCATTCAACACTGTAGTTCTATATTTGGACACAATCATTACAAACTCATTCAACACTGTAGTTCTATATTTGGACACAATCATTACAAGCTCATTCAACACTGTAGTTCTATATTCGGACACAATCATTACAAGCTCATTCAACACTGTAATTCTATATTTGGACACAATCATTACAAGCTCATTCAACACTGTAAATCTATATTTGGACACAATCATTACAAGCTCATTCAACACTGTAATTCTATATTCGGAGACAATCATTACAAGCTCTTTCAGCACTGTAGTTCTATATTTGGACACAATCTTTACAAGCTCATTCAACACTTTAGTTCTATATTCGGATACAATCATTACAAGCTCATTCAACACTGCACTTCTATATTTGGACACAATCATTACAAGCTCATTCAACACTGTAGTTCTATGTTCGGACACAATCATGACAAGCTCTTTCAACACTGTACTTCTATATTTGGACACAATCATTACAAGCTCATTCAACACTGTAGTTCTATATTGGGACACAATCATGACAAATTCATTCAACACTGTACTTCTATATTCGGACACAATCATGACAAGCTCATTCAACACTGTACTTCTATATTTGGACACAATCATTACAAGCTCATTCAACACTGTAGTTCTATATTGAGACACAATCATTACAAGCTTATTCAACACTGTAAGTCTATATTCGGACACAATCATTACAAGCTCATTCAACACTGTAGTTCTATATTGGGACACAGTCATTAAAAACTCATTCAACACTGTAGTTCTAAATTTGGACACAATCATTACAAGCTCATTTAACACTGTAGTTCTATATTGGGACACAATCATTAGAAACTCATTCAACACTGTAGTTCTATATTTGGACACAATCATTACAATCTCATTCAACACTGTAGTTCTATATTTGGACACAGTCTTTACAAGCTCATTCAACACTGTAGTTCTATATTTGGACACAATCATTACAAGCTCATTCAACACTATAGTTCTATATTCGGACACAATCATTACAAGCTCATTCAACACTGTAGTTCTATATTTGGACACAATCATTACAAACTCATTCAACACTGTAGTTCTATATTTGGACACAATCATTACAAGCTCATTCAACACTATAGTTCTATATTTGGACACAATCATTACAAGCTCACTCAACACTGTAGTTCTATATTTGGACACAATCATTACAAGCTCATTCAACACTGTAGTTAAACAATGTGATTGCGTTGAGAACACCGGCTAGAGTGTAACATGGATCTACACATCACATTCTTTAATCCTTAAAACTGTTGTGTTTTCATGAGTCCACTCCTCCTGTTCACCGATCAAGTATAGACGTACGGACATATATACAACAGACAGACAGACAGACAGACAGACAGACAGACAGACAGACAGACAGACAGACAGACAGACAGACAGACAGACAGACAGACAGACAGATAAAGAAACAACGAGCTGAGCTGACAGACAACTAAGCAGACGTACACAAAGATAAAGAACCTGATAGACAAACAACTAGACAGACTTACATACAGTAAGTTAGACAAACAACCAGAGGGACAAAGAGACAGTTAGCTAGACAAACAACCGGACCGACAGATAGACAGTTAGACAGACAAACAACTAGATGGACAGACAGACAGTTAGACGGGCAAACAACTAGACGGACAGACAGATAGTTCGACAGACAAACAACTAGACCGACATACAGACAGTTAGATAAACACACAACCAAAGGGACAGACAGTTAGATAGACAATCTGTCATGCCAGTAAAAGACAATTAAGCAGACAGACAGATTAACACACAGCCAGACGAAAAACCAGACATATACTATCAGGTAGTTACTGAAAGACATAGACAGAAAAACATGCAAAACTATAGACAGACAGATAGACACACAATCAGAATGACAGACAGACAAGCGAGGAGAAAATGAAGCAGAGTGATAGACAGACAACGTATAGAAAGACAAAGATATTGATACACACAGAACTAGGCAGGCAGGCAGACAATCTAGCAGACAACCAGGCAGTTAGACAACCAGACGTACAGTCAGACAGGACAGACAGACAGACAGACAGACAGACAGACAGACAGACAGACCGACCGACCGACCGACTGACAGACAGACAGACAGACAGACAGACAGACAGACAGACAGACAGACAGACAGACGTATACAGAGTCTTATAATGAAACGCTAGATTTGACTCTACAGAATGATTCTGGGTGCTAATTGTCTACAAAATGATTCTGGTGCTAATTGTCTACAGAAACTAACCAAACAATTATGGATGGAAAAGGAATATCCAGTTTTTGTGTGAGTTGTTGCAAAATTGGGGTCGGATGAGATGTTTAAGGAATCTATTCTGGGCGCTGGATATTCTCCAAACCCCGTTATCTGGCATCCCCCGAAGAGGCACTCTTGATTTGATTGCTACATAATCCCATGTCAATTTCTGGTGATTTACCCGTTTTTGGTGGGGGAACATAATCCTGCCAGTAATGGCTACTCAATTTCGCTCCAATTACCTCCCCATCAGCCGTGTTCAGATAGCTGGCCAAACACTAATGAATGAGACTGGATCAAGCACAATCGACCATTACCAAAATTGGACCTAATTGCACGGCGGTGATAAACGCTCAATCAAAATCGAGCTAACACTTATAACAGTTAATGTCTGAAGATATTCTCCCCTTGTTCTGGCCGCGACAAGCTCGCTCTAGCAGACGACCATTGTTACTTCCGATCTCCGGCTTCTTCTTTGGAGGCAGTTCCAGTGCAGGCTTTGTAGTTGCTTGTGAAAACAATCATTTCAGACGTTGGCCATTTAAGGGAGTTCGATTTCTGCCCATACCAGGTCATTTTCCGTGCCGACAAATTCAATTTGGCTCTGATTCATGCTCTGTGGAGGCGATCCCGCCCTGGCAAGCATCTCTTAATGCTCTCATCTCTATTCACTTTAAACCGTAATGCTCGATAACTGATGGATAATGCGCGCGAATGAGAGGGACATCTCGCCCCAAGACGTGCCTCTAGCTTATAACAACGCTTCGTATTTTTGCAGTCTTGCACAGTTTGTGTTAGGAAATCTGATTAATAATAGCCTTATCTGCACTTTGATTGGGATAAGCAAACTGCGAAATTGAATTATTCTCGGCCAATTCAGCGACTTCAACTGTGGCGCCAAATTATAGACACCAGCCCGGTGGTAATTGGACGCATCAAATACACGGGCCTTCAGTGAGTGTATAATGTGGAATAAAGTGCGCAAATTTATAAAATGTGCCAGCGGCGCAATGAGACCTAGATACATAAATATGCCACGACCTGGAGACGTTAGATTCTTTGGTCACGTGTTTCTTCTGTTGTCATTGTCTCCACTTATTGTTGCTGTTGTTGTAGTCAATAATGTTTCTGTTGTTAATAATATTCCTGTTGTTGTTATTGTTGCTGTTGTTATTAATGTTGCCATTGTTACTATTGCTGCACTTGTTGTTATTGTTGGTGTTGTTGTTATTCTTATTATTGATGTTATTATTGTTGCTGTTCTTTTTTTTTGTTATTGTTGTTGTTATCGTTATTGTTCTTGTTATTGTTATTGTTTATGTTTTTGTTATTGCTATTGTTATTATAGCTGTAGTTATTATTGTTGCTATTGCTATCGTTGTTATTGTTGCTGTTGCTATTGTTATTGCTGCTATTGTTATTGTTCCTGTAGTTGTTAATTTTGCTGATGTTGTTATTATTGCCGTTATTGTTGTTGTTGCTATTCTTGTTGTTGTTCTAATTGTTAGTGTTTCACTTATTATTGTTGCAGCTGTTGTTGTTGCTGATACTGCTGTAGTTATTAGTATTGCTGCTGATGTTATTGCTTTCGTTGCTGTTATTGTTATTGTTGCTGTTGTTATTTTTTTTGCTACTGTTGTTGTTACTATTGTTGCTATTGTTGCTGATGTTATTATTACCATTGTTATTGTTCCTGCTACTGGTTTAATTAAGTACACCTTATTGTCTTGTAACTCTTGAATGTATGATGTGTGAGCTGAGGTGCAGCCAGCTGGTCTGCCGTGCCGGGGGGTGGGGTGGGGTGGGCTTTGAGGTGGGGGAGGGGGGGGCTTGAGTTCCAGCCCCACCAGGCGGTGTCTCATTGCTAGAACAGACTCGGGCTGCCAGTTCTGCCCAGCCTTTTATGGCCGCTATGAAATGTTTTGGGGAGTCAAGGCGGCCGTACTAGCACCGACTACATCACCCACTGAGTGCCGTGTCACATGTCTGGAGATAACCTGAACTCATGAACCTTTCATCATGTGCCCGGACTTTCCTCCGCTGTTAAGCATTACTTGAGATTCCATGCCATGTGTCAATAAACTGTAGTCTTCCACGTCCGTTCTGTTGGGTGAAGATGATCATCATTGTACCCCCAACTGTGGGGCCGCGAGAGCGCGGTGGCAACACGCTGGTCTGCCTGCCCACCTGGTGGGCGTGTGTTGGATTCCTTATGTAGGCGAGTATGTTGTACTGGCCTGGGACCCAGGCTGTGTCCAGCTTGAACTCATCATCAAGTGCCGTGCCGGCTGGCGTAAGCGTTCATGGCTCTCCACAGATCTCGGTCTGTGGTGTTGTGGATCAACTCTGCTGATGATATTCCTCTATGCCATCGTCTTAATCCGTCTAGCATCATTTCTCTTGATCTGCCTCTGTCTCTCTTCCCCTCGATCTTTCCAGTTGTCACGATATTCTCCAATGCCTCTCTTCTCATCACATGACCAAAGAAAGCTGTTTGTCTCTTTCTTATTGTTGTATATAGTGTTCTAGTTTCATTAGCCTCTTTCAGGCAATCGTTGTTAGTTACTCTGGCAGTCTAAGGAATTCGCAATATTCGTCTTTAAAACCACATCTCTGTTGCTTCTAAGTTCTTCCTAATTTGTTCATTTACATTCCAAGATTCGCTTGAACTAGGAAGCAGAAATTCCTGGCAAGTAAAGACGGTCAGACGGATATTGACCACGTCATTCGTCGAGTCCTGAATGTTCTATTCAAATATAGGGCTGGCACCATATACTTCATTGTTGTGGATCTCTGGGTAGGGGTCTCGGAGATCTGGTGGTTAATGATCGTCAGAAGCGGTACCATACAGAAGAGACAATGGAAACACAACTCTGAGATATATCTGACTTGGCCAAAAGTTGGACATTCTTTGGGAAGGACAAGCAACGAGGAATGGAACTGACACCACACCTAGATTGTGTTAGGTTCTGAAACTTCACACCACAGTGACGGTAGAGGTTAAACTATGCACGAACTAGCTAACTGCGGCATTCATAAGTCAGGCAATGAGAATACCCATGCGAATCATCATCACCGGAAGTTAGCAGATGAAGTACAAGATAGTGGCAGTGGCACATTGGCTAGCTCGTTTCCTGCCGGGCCGATGGGAACCTGTTCAAATCCTCATCATGTCGGGGAGATGTGTTTCATTGATCTAGGCTCCCAGGTTGCTCAGGCCTCGGGTGGGTAGGGGAACATGTTCTGGGGAACAAAGGGACCGTCCTGATGTTGACCACTTCACCTGCCCAATGCCGACTGGACTATACCAATATGGAGCAACACCGTATACCCACCACACCTCAATGTCTAGACAACGGTTCATGATCTTTGACCCACGAGGAGTCCAGGCAGGTTTCAGACAGTACATGGGTATCAGGGGTCATCTCTTCAACCTGAGAACATTCTTTGAGAAATGCTGAGTACACAAATGTAGATTTTCACACTTGTTCCACAGACTACATGAAGGAATTTGCCCGTGTTCACCATAGCATAAAGATCTTCACACTTGTTCCACAGACTACAGGAGGGTCTTTGGCCGTGTTCAACATCGGATGTAGATCTTCACACTTGTTTCATAGACTAGAGCAGTTTTTCTCAACCGGTGGGGAATCTCCCCCCCCCCCCCCCCAGAGAGGGAATTTTAAGGTTTCCAGGGGGGGGGGGGGGGGGGAATTAAGATTATTTCAAGATCGCGTTAATACAAGAACAGATTACTTGATATTGTTTTTCCTTTCATACCGTGCGGTTCTGTGCGTCTCACCCTTCTAAAATTCAATTTATAAAGTAAGTAGACCCACAAATCATGTTTTATGTGGACGTCTAGACTTGTTTTAGTATGTGCTATTAAATTTAGCTTCCGTTATTACGTATACTGTGTAGGGGTGGGGAAGAGATTTTTAGGTAGGAAATACGAAAGAGAGGAATGACGTTCTGAAAATATGGTGAAGGGGGGCACGGGCCAAAAAAGGTTGAGAACCACTGGACTAGAGGAAGCTCTTTGGTGTGTTTAACATCGGATGTAGATATTGACTCTTTTTCCACAGACTAGAGGAAAGTCTTTGGCCGTGTTCAACATCGGATGTAGATATTCACTATTGTTCCACAGACTACAGTATGGTCTTTGGCCGTGTAAAACATCGGATGTAGATCTTCACACTTGTTCCACAGACTACAGTAAGGTCTTTGGCCGTGTAAAACATCAGATGTAGATCTTCACACTTGTTCCACAAACTACAGAAAGGTCTTTGGCTGTGTTCAACTTCGGAAATTTTGGGAACTTCATTGGAGATCTGGGGTTTCCAAAATACGTGACCCACTTAATTGAAGCATTATTTGGTTAAAAATGGACAGCTGACAGAATAGCTGGTGAAATGTGGCTGGGGTGCATAGAAGCGTAAGACAAATAAGGCCAACAAATGTCAGTTTCCGAGACATGTCACTGTTTGTGTGCTAGTTGTCTTCCATGTTGAGGTCTGGTTTGTTTGTCAGTTCTTCTTATAATACCATCGAGAAAACAAAAATTACTGACAATATACAAGATCTGACAACAGAAACAGCAGAGACTCGGACACTGTCATTTTGGCCCATATTAAACATGATAGCTACTGGACAGAACAGTGATGGGAAGCGTGTTTTCTGAGGGAAGAGGCAGAACCGTGATAGCGACTGGACAGAACAGTGATGGGAGGCGTGGTTTCTGGCGGAAGAGGCAGAACGGACGTTCACGGCGGTAGATACCCTAGGCAGGAATATGCATGAGGCAAGGGAAGTGGAGTGGGGTCGAGAGTCTCTCTAGCCAGCCGAAGTGAGACGGAAAGTTCTGCACAAGACCTGAGACAGGATTCTGATGATGATGAGATGATGATGATGATGATGATGATGATGATGATGATGATGATGATGATGATGATGATGATGATGATGATGATGATGATGATGATGATGATGATGATGATGATGATGATGATCGTGATGATCGTGATGATCGTGATGAACTAAAACAACTGAATAAATTCTTGAGAGGGACAGATAAAAGTACAAAAGTCAGATTTTTAAGAACATGCATCTTTCCCATTGCAACATACGCCTGTAAGACCTGGACACTTACTAAACAAGCTGAACATTGAAAATAAATGTTATAGACGAGCTCTAAGAATATCATTGTTAAAGAAATTAACAAATGCATCCAAGAGCTGAATATTGAAATCGGTTGGCTATTAAATACGATTTTTAAAAAAAAAATTGAAATATTTTGGTCACTTGAAACGTCACGAAAGTTTGGAGAGAACAACAATGGAGCGGTATATGCCTGGGGAGAGAAGAAGAGGAAGGCCAAAGAGAAGATGGGTGCAGGATGTGGTGGGTGATCTCCAGATGGGTGTATCGGACGCTGGACATCTTGCTCATGTTCGAGAGGTTTTCGGGAAGGTTATGAGAGCGAAGTTCTGCAAAGAACATGCTACTGAATGAATGAATGAAGGATGGTGATGATGATGGTGATGATGCTGACGATGATAATGATCGTGATGATGATGGTGATGATGATGACGATGATTCTCACAACTTTGCGGGAGAACAACCAAGAGAATTTTTCTCTGTATCAATCGTATGCACATCTAAGGGATCTATGAATCGCGACCTTTCTGTATGGACGGATGATCTGGGCGCTGGCTACGGCAATGGCATGGCTGTGGCTGCAGTTGGAATGCTACCACCTGGCATCCACAGTCAGTGTTTCATTGAGGCTGGTCGGGTCACTCGGGGCAGGTTTGGCACGCAAACATTGGATGACAATCCTGCATAACAACACGGCTAGTCCACTTCTGTCGTCCTAAAATCCTCATTGGATGAGATCCCTGCATAACAACACGGCTAGTCCACTTCTGTCGTCCTAAAATCCTCATTGGATGAGATCCCTACAGAGCAACACGGCTAGTCCACTTCTGTCGTCCTGAAGTCCTCATTGGATGAGATCCCTGCATAGCAACACGGCTAGTCCATTTCTGTCGTCCTGAAGTCCTCATTGGATGAGATCCCTGCATAGAAACACAGATATAACGTGGTCTTCTCTGCGTCTGTTGTGGTCTTCTCCTTGTCTTGTGTGATCAGATCCGTCTCTATTGTGGTTTTCTCCGTGTCTATTGTGGTTTTCTCCGTGTATATTGTGGATTATTGTGAATCTCAGGCATTGAATTAAATCCAACAGAGGTGCCCAGTTAGTAGCGCTACCTTTATGTCAGGACATGCTGGCGTCGGGGGTTATGAAAGAGAGGTTACACGGGCTGCGTAATGAGGTCACTAGTATAAAGGTCAACCAATCAAATTAAGAGGGCTGGTCGGTGATGTCGTTATATTAAAGGTCAACCAATCAAACCAAGAGGGTAGTTGGTGATGTTGTTGTGTCAAAGGTCAACCAATCAGGAACAGAGAGCTGGTTCGTGATGTGTCTATGGCAAACGTCAACAGAGCACAACAACGAGGACGGTTGTTGATGTCGTCATAGCAACAGTCAACACATGAGTCAAGTGGGCTGATTCGTGATGTTTCTATAATCAGCCAATCAAGGTAAGCCGGTAAGTTAGTTATGTCATGACGTCAAATGACAACCTGTGAATGGAGGCATCTAGAGTGAGCGAGCCAAAGAGATAGAGGTGGGAGGCGGGACAACAATTGGAATGGCAAGCTTCCGATTAAAGATTGTAGTTACTGAATAAGCGACCATGAATATCTGGAATGCCAAAATTCGGGATGAAAATGTTAGTGACTGAATCAAATCGCCATCAATCAATCAATCAATCATGTGCCATGCCGGAAAGCGTGGGCGGTCATGACTCGCCATTTCACTCGATCACCAGTGTCGTGGATCAGCTCAGTGTTCCTGTCTCTTCCATGCCATGTGGCCAAGCCATCCAGGTATTTTCCTCTCGGTCTTCCTCGCCATCAGAAGTTGAAATATCAAACTTCGTATTGAGAATGCGAATGATTGAATACATCACCATAAATTGTTGGAATTTTATTTTAAACTTCGGACTGAGGATTCTTCTTCTTCTTCTTCTTCGTTCATCCGGAGTTTTTTTTCCGGATGTGATTGCGTTGTGCCTATTTACAGCAGAGCTGCGTTCTTGCGCCGTTAGGCCGACACATCCGACTTCTGCGGGCATTTGTTGACCGGGTTAACCTTCCCGGGGGTTTCTTAGGACGTTTGACTCTCACTGTTGTGGTGTTATCCCCCATCCCAGCTGGTCCATATAGAACAGCCAAAGATCCTGGTCAGCCCTCAAGGGAAGGCAGGGGCAGACCGTGGGCATTCCCCGCCATCCAAGGAGGCTTCCATACTTGCAGAGCCGATACATAGCGCTCTGGTACTGGGCTCACCCAAGGAATCGTCACGTCCTGCACATGGCTGCTTAGCCTCACTTCCGTATATTGGGCCTTCCGTTCACCATAGGCTGTTCTTCCGGAAACCAGAAATATGCAGTCTGCAGATGACATCCACACAGTGAGCTTTCGATTCGGACTTTCCATGTAATGGATTGGCTATCCAAGCAATATTCCATTTCGTGCCTCTAGGACACTTTTCCACCTTTTATGAAGCCCACACAGCGGGCTTTTGATTCGGACTTTCCACGTAATGGATTTGCTATACAAGCAATATTCCATTTCATGCCACTAGGACACTTTTCCACCTTTTATGAAGCCCACACAATGGGCTTTTGATTCAGACTTTCCACGTAATGGATTTGCTATACAAGCAATATTCCATTTCATGCCACTAGGACACTTTTCCACCTTTTTTGAAGCCCACACAGCTAGCTTTCGGGACTGAGGATTCAACAATGTTTTTCTTTCTTCTGTCGTTGATGCTGATGATGTTGTTCCTTCTGTTGTTGTTCTTATTGTCTTTGGCGCTGTTGTTGTAGATGATCATTTTGTTTTTTCGTTGTTGTTGTTGTTGTTGTTGTTGTTGTTGTTGTTGTTGTTGTTCTGGTGGTGGTGGTGGTGGTGGTTGTTGTTGTTGTTGTTGTTGCTGTTGTTGTTGTTGTTGTTGTTGTTGTTAATAGTGTTCTTGTTTAGATGTATGATGTTGTTGGGTGTTATATATGCTGTTGTCTTTGTTTACATTGTTCTTTATTTTGTTGACGATGTTGTTGTTGTTGCTGGTGTCGCCATGTTTGTCGTCGTTGCTTATATGGGTGTTCTTTCTGCTGTTGTTATAGTTGTTGCCCATGTGATTATTATTGTTATTAATTTCTTTTGTGGCAGTTATGATTTGTTGGTTTTTCTATTCACGTAGTTGCTGATACTGTTGATATTGTTGTTGTTTATGTTGTTATTGTTGTTGATATTGTTGCTGTTTATGTTGTTATTGTTCTTAATATTGCTGTTTATGTTGTTATTGTTGTTGATATTGTTGCTGTTTATGTTGTTTATGTTGTTATTGTTGTTGATATTGCTGTTTATGTTGTTATTGTTGTTGATATTGTTGTTGTTTATGTTGTTTATGTTGTTATTGTCGTTGATATTGCTGTTTATGTTGTTATTGTTGTTGATATTGTTGTTGTTTATGTTGTTATTGTTGTTAATATTGCTGTTTGTGTTGTTATTGTTGTTGTTGTTGTTGTTGTTGTTGTTGATATTGTTGTTGTTTATGGTGTTATTGTTGTTGATATTGTTGTTTAAGTTTTTGATTATGATGATGTTAATTTTGATTATATTGATGTTTTTATGTTGTAGTTTGTTAAGTTGTTCATTATGAAGAAATTGTTAATTTTTTGTATTGTTCTTTTTTGTTGCTTGAGTTCTTATTTTTATTTATTTCGGTTTTTTTTTATTATTGATTATGTTATTGCCGTTATTATTGTTTATGTTATTGTCGTGCACGTTGATGTTGTTTATGTTATTATTGCTGTTTATATTGTTGTCTGTTATGTTGTTATCCAGCCTTGCAGCTGACACGAGGCACTCAAGCTTTCCCCTTCTCATGGCATACCCAGAGAATGTCACCAAACCTGCGACAGAGACAAACATCACCGTGATTTTCTCAATGTGCTTCGTGTCAATGGAGAGAAAACATACAAGTTCTGGGGAAAATGTCAATGAAAAGACAGTTTGTGGAAGAAATAAATAAATAAAGAGCTAATTCAAACAATTTGGTCACATAAAAAGATATGCCACTCTCATAAAAACCACCTGGAGAACAATGTGTAAGGCAGGCGAGCAAGAGGTAGACAGCGATACACGTGGGAAGGTAGCATCACGAGCTTGCCGAATAGGAGTTTGTCAGAGGCGTACTATCAGAGATTGATTGATTGATTGATTGATTGATTGATTGATTGATTGATTGATTGATTGATTGATTAATTAATTGATTGATTGATTGATTGATTGATTGATTGATCTAGGAACCGACATCACAACATTCGGGGCATTCCCATAGGCGCTCCGTCCCCATCCTTAGCAGCCAGCGAAGATTTCCAACACTAATAGTTCCAGTAGCAATCTGATTATATGTCCGTCTCGCCTTTCCTCTGAGCGTCGAGCGTCGGCCAGATCCCCTCGTCACTCCTCGCTGTCTCATTCTTGCCAGACCACGATAATCCATTGCACCTCCGATGAGTACACGTGCTCCCACAAGGCCGCAACCGCGTCTGCCTTGTCATGCATCAATACTCCACCAAGTTTTCCAGAGCCAGCCAATCTGCCCGCCTGTTCAATCCCCAGCACACCGGCATACCCCGGAGAAAAGATCCAGACGATGCTTGTCACCCGTGACCTCCGAAGCGAAGCATGCCACTCCGCACGAAGCATGCCTGTGTACTATCAGAGACAGAAAGTGTCGGAGATTCGATGCTGTCAATCTTCAATGTGGAGATGGCACTTAACCGATTAATTAATTTCTTAAAGCTAACAACGACGACGACGACGACGACGACGACGACACCAACAACAACAACAACAACAGTGATTTGTGTCTCTGGGGCGGTCACGGCTGGCAAAGATTAGTTTCATTTTCGTGGCAGGGCGTGCGGGTGTACGAGGAAATGAGCGGGCGGACAAGCTCGCAGGTAAGGCTACTGTGGAGGGCGGACGAGCCATGGACCTGACTGATATAGTGAATGCTCTACGAGAAGTAAGACTTTTGCGAGAACCAAGTGATGACTGTGAATCTACAACCATGGTCAGACTGCGAGAACAGCAAATTAAAAGAGGGGTGGCCAAACAAGAATACTACGCAGGAAGCCAAAGCAGATTGATAAACCAACACAGAACTGGTGTTGTTAGCCGCTACACGCTGCGGGATTTGCTGAGGAGGGGATCCGAGCACTTATGGACTGAATGGTTCGATGTGTAATGAGGATGATCTGTCGACTAACTAACTAACTAACTAACTAACTAACTAACTAACTAACTAATTAACTAACTAACTAACAACAACACCCACAATAAAACAGAAAAGACAAAAAAGACAAAGACAAAAAAACACAAGACCAGCACATTTTCTTGATGGAATTTAATATTTTACAGTTTACACAGACAATTTGTTTCAAACATCATACGCAGAATGTCCTTGAAATCCTGACCACGAAATGTGAAGGCTATGAGCAGGGCATGACTGTGGTTGAACAGTCGTTGGTGAGCGGAAACTGGTTGAGTGCTCTCATCCCGCCCCGCTGATGTCATTTTTAACGCTAGGCGTTAATGGTGCTCTTTCTAGCCTCGGTGTTTGTGTTGTGTCCATACCTTTATATTGTGTCCATACCTCTATATTGTGTCCATACCTCCACATTGTGTCCGCACCTCTAAACTGTGTCCATACCTTTATATTGTGTCCATACCTCTATATTGTGTCCATACCTCCACATTGTGTCCGCACCTCTAAACTGTGTCCATACCTTTATATTGTGTCCATACCTCTATATTGTGTCCATACCTCCATATTGTGTCCGCACCTCTAAACTGTGTCCATACCTCTATATTATGTCCATACCCCTATATTGTGTGCATACCTCTATATTGTGTCCATACCTCTATATTGTGTCCATACCTTTATATTGTGTCCATACCTCCATATTGTGTCCGCACCTCTAAACTGTGTCCATACCTTTATATTGTGTCCATATCTCTATATTGTGTCCATACCCCTATATTGTGTCCATACCTCTATATTGTGTCCATATCTCTATATTATGTCCATACCCCTATATTGTGTCCATACCTCCATATTTTGTCCAAACCTCTAAACTGTGTCCATACCTCTGAGCTGGAAATAAATGAGGCTGTGTCGTTGTGGACAATAAGCATACTGACATCAACAAATATTGATTACTGGTCATAGAGAACAATTAGAAATACATCAGTCACAGAGAAGACATTGGACAAGAGAAAGAATTGAGAACTACACACACACACACAAGATTTTAACTCATTATTGCTAGCTACACGAGCATCGGTAGGGCGCTTGGTACTGACTCCATCCCGGCAGAGATATACAAGACTGGTGAACAGGTTCTGATGGAGCAGCTTCACCAAGTCTTTACAAGCATATGGGTGAACGAGACCATGCCACAAGATTTCATGGACGCGTGAATAGTCCACCTTTACAAACGTAAAGGAAACCGCCAATCCCGTGACAATCTTGCTCTCAGTTGTAGGGAAGATACTCGCCAGAATTCTTCTCAATCGCCTCACGGCCCATCTCGATTAAGGTCTTCTTCCTGAGAATCAATCTGGCTTCAAAAAAGAATGATGAACTGTTGACATGATTTTCGCCGCAAAGCAGCTGCAAGAGAAATGTCAGGAACATAACTCCTAAATGTTCTCCACTTTCATTGATCTTACCAAGGCTTTTGATACAGTCAGCAGAGAAGGACTGTGGTAGATTATGGCGAAATATGTCCACAAAAGTTTGTCCAAATAGAGCATCTATTTCATGATGGCATGCAGGCAAGAGTACAGGAAAATGGTGAACTGTCTGAGCCCTTTCCTGTCACCAATGGAGTGAAGGAAGGCTGTGTCCTGGCACCAACACTGTTCAGCCTCATGTTTTCAGCTATGCTGACCAATGTCTTCGAAAACAACGACACTGGAATAAACATCAACTACCGCGTGGATGGAAAGTTGTTCAATCTCAGAAGGCTGAAAGCTAAAACAAAAACTACCAGTGACACCGTCAGAGACCTCCTGTTTGCTGATGATTGCGCTCTATACGCCAACTCAGAGGTGGACATGCAACATAATGTTACAGCTTTCTCACATGCCTGTGCCAACTTTGGGCTCAATATCATTTTGAAGAAGACTGTAGTTATGTACCAGCCAGCTCCAGAGAATAATCACACTATGCTGAATATCAAAGTGAATGGTCATAGTCTAAGTATTGTGGACAAATTCACCTATCTTGGCAGCACTGTGTCACAAGCTGCCACAATTGATGATGAAGTGAATGCAAGAATCTCCAAGGCCAGCGCGGCCTTTGGCAGACTGTACAAGAATGTATGGGACAGAACTGGGATAAGCCTGCAAACAAAGCTACAAGTCTACAAAGCAGCAGTTGTATTATCCACACTGCTATATGCTTGTGAAACCTGGACTGCTTATCAGCGAAACGCTAGGAAATTGAACCACTTCCACACTGTCTGGCTTAAGAAGCTATTGGAGGTTAAATGGCAAGACAAGATCCCAGACACTGAAGTCTTGGAAAGAGGGTCCATGCCCAGTATCCATACTCTACTAATGAAGAATCAGATTGGCTGGGCTGGGCACTTGACTTGCATGCCAGATCACAGACTCCGTTTCCGATTTTTTATTACGGCGAGCTACCTTGTTGAACACGCTCCCTTGACGGTCAAAGGAAACGCTTTAAGGACACTCTGAAGAGTTCACTAAAGGCTTTTGGAATTCATCACGTTATTTGGGAGACTGCTGCCAAAGATCGATATTCGCAAGGGTGTAGTCACTTGTGGAGCAAACAGAACTGCAAGAGCTGTGAAAAAAAGGCTGGAGAAAAAAGGGAAAAAAAAACCACTGCAGGAGATCTTCCTGGAACGTCAAGCATTCTTTGCTCACATTGTCAAAGAACATTTCCAACCAAAATAGGCCTTACCAGCCATCTTAGAACTCACTGCTCCAAACTGTCAACCCCACTGGATTAAATGAATGGTCATCATCATTCTTGGTGGACATACTGCGTCCACACCCCTGAGCTTAAAATAAATGTGGTTGTGTCGTCGTGGACTATAAGCATACTGACATCAACAAATATTGATTACCGGTCACAGAGAACAATTAGAAATACATCAGTCACAGAGAAGACATTAGACAAGAGAAAGAATTGAGAACTACACGCACACACGAGATTAGAACTCATTATTGCTAGCTACACGAGCTTGACTGTATGTCGACCTTGGGTTCCAATTTGAGAAACTTATAGATTGCAATGTTCTTCTGTTGTTAAACGTGTCCTGAGATGTGTTGTCCTTGCCTCTCGTGAATGTACACATGTCAAAGTATTTCACGTTATTGACCTCCCTGGCCTCTCAGCTTCGATTGTCTTGTGTATTGTACCTGAGTGAGTTCTGTCTGGGCATTCGGGTGGCCTCAGTTGACCAGTAAATAAGCAAACTCCGTGGAGGCATCACGACCAGGCTGGGCGTCGTCTGGCCCTGTCTGCTGTACGTGCTATGTTGAATTATGTTCAGGTGGCGTCTCAATGTGCCTGCCCGCCGGCGTGGAGTTACAGCGCTGATAGTGAACATCCATCTGATTTCTGAGTTTGGACAGGGAAAGGAGAGTTCTGCCGCACAGGCCGTGTGGGCGTGGTGCGTTGTTACAGGGCTGGGGGAAATGTGCACAGCAGCTACACTGGGAGAGATGGTACGTTGTTACAGGGTTGGAGGAAATGTGCACACCAGCTTCACTGGGAGAGATTAATGTTACACAGTTGAGGGAACATGTACACACCAGCTTCACTGGGAGAGATTAATGTTACACGGTTGAGGGAATATGTACACACCAGCTTCACTGGGAGAGATGACTGCCCCTTCCAAAGCATGTCACCTGGACGTCAGCGCATCAGAGTTACACCTGACTTCCGCGGCGTTGTCACAATTATCCTCCAAAGCAGGATCACGTGGATGCAGGCGAGACACGGCTGGGAGGTCACCTGCCCTGACCGTCTCAATAATATCGCGTTTTCTGTCCTTCTGTAGCATCGCTGGGGCACTCCAGAGTCTGAAGAAACTCAAGAAGTGCGATCTAGAAGCTGTGGTTACGTGGTTACAATCAGCATTTGCTGAGCAAGAGTCATTGCGACACAACTGGAGGTGGTCATTCAATAGGTTGCAATTGTACCCCTCATGTCGAAGAGAACACCACAAGTACAGATCATGTCGAAGAGAAACATCCACGTGCAGATCATTATGAGGTGGACACCCCTCGAACCGTACCGCTCGTGCCCATAAAGGCATCCCACCTGGGTCAGATCTGGAACTGATAGGGTGGAGTGAATGTTCTACGGTGGTACCTTTTGGCTTGACTGCGCATCAAAAGCAAATGTGAAATTGAATGGGCCGTGGTGAAGAACCTGAGGGACGTGTCTGTAATCTACCGGGATGAGAAACTGAAGGGGTGTGTCTGTGATTTGCCGTGATGAGAAATTGAAGGGGCGGAGTCTGCGTTCTCCCGTCTTGCCGCTTCACGCCTTGTTTTTATTCGGGCACATGATGTGTTATACTAAAATGGGTACAGCCCACAGTGTCCTTCACACAGGTGACCCCCGGAAGCGGACACACATTGCAGACGTCACATACGACCTGAACCAATCAGGACTGTTTCTAATACGAGGATCAAAGTTCAAACATCACATGGCCTGGACTTACTACACAATCTGGTGAAAGGATGCGCATCTTGTCCCACGACTTTGACTCGTCAGTTCGCCAGACACCAGTCACTATATGATGACGTTGTAAGAATAGTCAGGTGGCAAGTTCCGCATTACACTGGTTGTCATTCTGTTCAATGTTTGTAGAAGATGTCCACATTACACTTTCCCAAAGATCGGGACGAACCATTTTTCAAACTACTACAACATTTTGATCACAGATTCCGGCAATTAGTTTGAACATCATACCACAGCTTTGATCTATGACGCAGACTAAAAGATGGCACAAACAAATTAAAGTCTGGTCACCTTCCCAGAATTCCCTACCACCTAGCGCGCCTCTCACCGGCCAAGAAGCTACAGGTGAGTTCATGTTATTTAATGTTTGTGTCCTTTGTTTCCAGTGATGTTTCCCCGATATTTGACCTACACTAACAGTCCTCCGTCACAGACAACTCCTCCTCTTCTTCTTCCTCTTCGCTGCACTGTTCATCCTCTTCGTTGTGATCGGAGTAACCGGAAAAGTCTCCTCCGTCCCCTACTTTGCCATCATCTCCGTCGTGACCTTCCACATGGGAACCGGAAGAGCCTCCATCTTCTTCCGCTTTCATCCTCTTGTGTTTAGTGCGGCGATTCTGGAACCAGACCTTCACCTGCAGAATAAAAATGTTACATTTATTATTGCTGTTATTGTTGTCGGTATTATTATTATTATTATTATTATTATTATTATTATTATTATTATTATTATTATTATTATTATTATTATTATTATTATTATTATTATTATATACACTTCCGGTGTGCTGACGGCCAAATCGCGGCTTCAACCCCGACACCGGTGAGTTGGACATCAACATTTACGTCTCGGTGGAAAGCAATGGCAAACTACTGAACTTGAATAGCGAAGACACAAACAATAGATTGTAAGATTTATTGCCTGGCATATTTCGCTGCATCTCGTCAGGTACATACTGCAGAAATCACACAACATAAAGTAAATTAACTAGATAAATCCTTCAAGCTGAAATATACACATGTTCGCACAGTAACGTCAATAGTCTACCATGGTAATCTTTAAACTGACTAGCATGTCTTTCTGTTTGCACAAAACTGGTCTATGTAGATTAATCATTATGGCATCTGCAAACTATTACCGGCGAGTACTAAGTGGTTAAATGTTATTGATAGAGACAGTGCCTTTTGCGTGTTGTTTTATACACAAAGGCTTGTTAAAGTTTGCAGAAGCCATAATGATTAAACAGTAGGGGCTGATGCTGTAGCGTCTGACAATCTCCTCGAATCTCATCCCCCCCCCCCCCCCCCATGTTCTGGATCAATTCCATTAATATTTTCCATGCCACATACTCAGTCCATCTAATATAATTTCTCTTTGTATGCACCTGCCCCTTCAACCACTGATTTTTCAGTCATCACTACATTTTAAAATGCCTCTCCTCTCCGGGAAGGTTATCCCGATCAACAAATGTTCGCAGAAGTCGGATGTGTCGGCCGAAAGATGCAAATATTGCAGCTTTGATGTAAACAGGCACAATGCAACCACATGCAAAATATATTCCGGATGAACGCAGAAGAAGAGGTATCATCATCATCATCATCATCATCATCATCATCATCATCATCATCATCATCATCATCATCATCATCATCTTCCACTTCTGCCGTCAAGCGTCGTGAGGAGGAATAATTTATAAATAACAATAATAGTATTAATAATAATAATAATAATAATAATAATAATAATAATAATGGGCCGCACCTCTCGGGGGAACGAACACACGACAACCAGGTCAACGGGCAAGCGTGCC
Organism: Cepaea nemoralis; assembly: GCA_014155875.1. Lineage (NCBI taxonomy): Eukaryota > Metazoa > Mollusca > Gastropoda > Stylommatophora > Helicidae > Cepaea > Cepaea nemoralis. Next base: position 99,038 of record JACEFZ010027809.1, on the reverse strand, counting down.
AGAAACTGACACGCCAATTGTGGCTACACTTACACTTAACAATTGTCAACACCACATTTTTTTCCCCGCATATCCTTTACAGGACATCGCTGTCAACATCAGCATCTTTCAGCTGATTGTTAATTTCTTGGCAAGATTACGCTCAGTAGTTTGCCATTGCTTTCTGAGCGGCCGACTGACATACCCCATAAGTCACCAACGCGGCGAGAACCGCTATCGATTCTCGCGCAAGTTACGTTCCTCACGTGGATATACGGGATTACGGAGAAAGTCGCTAAACCCTAGGACAGGGAGATCGGTGAACACCATATTTACAAAGGCTATTAAAACAATACGTCGATTAACCCCAAACAATAATTCAGGATATTCATCAGTCAAATAGCGAGAAATCATTAGCTCAACATGCACAATAATAACTACGCAGATTTAAGACAAACAATGACACTTTATGCACATAATACGTATAATAACAGTAAATAAATTAGCTATTATATAAATACGTATCAAGACAAGTAATCTTAGAGGGTAAGTAATTAATACCTGTAGCAGGTAGTTGTAGAAATTAATTAGGTCTAGGGGCCAAACATACAGGTGAGAAATATGTCACTTCTATGACATAAACAGGTACGGAATAGAACTGTATCAGTTCTATAAGACTTACGTGTGGGTCTGTAGTTTTATCAGTTCTATCAGACAAACATATACGAGGTACACGGCACAGAAATTTATCATTTCTACGAAATAAATATGTAGGAACAGAAATGTATCACTTCCACGAGACAAGTATATAGATATAGAAATGTATCACTTCCACGAGACAAGTATATAGATACAGAAAGTTATCACTTCCACGAGACAAGTATATAGATACAGAAAGTTATCACTTCCACGAGACAAGTATATAGATACAGAAAGTTATCACTTCCACGAGACAAGTATATAGATATAGAAATGTATCACTTCCACGAGACAAGTATAGAGATATAGAAAGTTATCACTTCTAGAGGCCAAAGATGTAGGTATATAAGTTAGTCTATATGGAGTCACGAAAGCGCAGACATTAAGCATTTATAATTAATCAATTATACACATACTTAGGCATATAAATTAATCTATTCTAGGCGCCAAAATGTGTAGGTATAGAAGGAAAGCAAATCCAGCAGCCAAACTTGTGGGTGTAGAAATTAATCATTTCTATGAGCCAAACTTGTGGGTGTAGAAATTAATCATTTCTATGAGCCAAACTTGTGGGTGTAGAAATTAATCATTTCTATGAGCCAAACTTGTGGGTGTAGAAATTAATCATTTCTATGAGCCAAACTTGTGGGTGTAGAAATTAATCATTTCTATGAGCCAAACTTGTGGGTGTAGAAATTAATCATTTCTATGAGCCAAACTTGTGGGTGTAGAAATTAATCATTTCTATGAGCCAAACTTGTGGGTGTAGAAATTAATCATTTCTATGAGCCAAACTTGTGGGTGTAGAAATTAATCATTTCTATGAGCCAAACTTGTGGGTGTAGAAATTAATCATTTCTATGAGCCAAACTTGTGGGTGTAGAAATTAATCATTTCTATGAGCCAAACTTGTGGGTGTAGAAATTAATCATTTCTATGAGCCAAACTTGTGGGTGTAGAAATTAATCATTTCTATGAGCCAAACTTGTGGGTGTAGAAATTAATCATTTCTATGAGCCAAACTTGTGGGTGTAGAAATTAATCATTTCTATGAGCCAAACTTGTGGGTGTAGAAATTAATCATTTCTATGAGCCAAACTTGTGGGTGTAGAAATTAATCATTTCTATGAGCCAAACTTGTGGGTATAGAAATTAATCATTTCTATGAGCCAAACTTGTGGGTATAGAAATTAATCATTTCTATGAGCCAAACTTGTGGGTATAGAAATTAATCATTTCTATGAGCCAAACTTGTGGGTATAGAAATTAATCATTTCTATGAGCCAAACTTGTGGGTGTAGAAATTAATCATTTCTATGAGCCAAACTTGTGGGTGTAGAAATTAATCATTTCTATGAGCCAAACTTGTGGGTATAGAAATTAATCATTTCTATGAGCCAAACATGTGGGTGTAGAAATTAATCATTTCTATGAGCCAAACTTGTGGGTATAGAAATTAATCATTTCTATGAGCCAAACTTGTGGGTGTAGAAATTAATCATTTCTAAAACTCAAACTCTTAAATCATCAGAACCCGGGAAGGTTAACCCGGTCAACAAATGCCTGCAGAAGTCGGATGTGTCGGCCTAACGGCGCAAGAACGCAGCTCTGCTGTAAACAGGCACAACGCAATCACATCCGAAAGAAAAAAAACCTCCGGATGAACGAAGAAGAAGAAGAAATCATCAGAATGGCGATATTAACAGATATTTAACCACGCGAGGAGACAGCCAGCAGATTACAGAAACTGATATCACATTTAATATTAGAAAGTATATTTCTTGTGCCGACTCCGTGGCGCATATGGTTATTCCGCATATCGTGTTCAGAACACACGATTTGGAAGCAGGCCGCCTTGCGTTGGTTTCCACACATTGCTGTAAGTGCCGGTCGTAGAGAAAGCCATGGCAAACTACTGAACGTAAACTTGCCCAGGAATCTCAAACAGCCGAAATATGCTGGAGGTGACTGCTGCATCCTCTAAAACAAAGGAAAAAAAGTCGCTTAAAAGTCGACAGGGTCGACTTCATTGCACCGGATTTCTATCCCATATGGCTCGGTCTCTTTCCGCAGCGAGGAAAGCGTCGCACAAAGCACGAACTCCGTAGCTCTAGCGACGACCCAAGGAGTCTCCGAAAAAAATTCACTCGTGGATCGAAGGACGCGGCCCGGAATCGAACCCACAACCTTCGGAGCCCGAGTCAAACGGCTTGACCACTTCGCCACTAGAAATTCCCACGCATCCTGTAAAAGATATGTAACTAACTTAACTGTAACATTTCTGGTATGAAAACAACAACATACAGCGATCAGTTTCCTGCTGTGATCGTGAACACGAATGTTTTAGTTTAGTTTAGTCAACGGATCAACATCAGACCGGAGAATCTCAGCTCAGTCCACGAAGTCCGTATCACCAGCGAGGATGCTGATATACTTTCTGTAGATTTTTAACTCGAAATTGTGCCAAGGAATTTTCTTCTTACATGCGCAACAATACACACGGGCGTCCAATGTCACTACCCTAAGACCAGGGAGAAATTTTGTTACTAAAAGTCCACATGGAAATAATCCTGGAACGTGAACCCAGGATCTCCAGCACTCGAGGCGGACACCATACCTCGAGACCACTCAGCCCACGAATGTGAAAGTCATTGCCTCAGATCGACCTGTGACTTAACATCCCACCACACGTTAACACACACATTACTAAATACGACTTGTAGAAAAACTGAAGTGGAAAACGAGTCGTATATTTGACTTGACTCGGGCATGTAGAGCCTCACAACTGGGGCATCCCTCAGTGCAGTTCGGTCACTCTGGAGCCATGGTGTATCCACTTCTAGTGGTTCCAAGTATAAACAGAAGATAAGCAATGTTTTTGTTTTTTATTGCGCTCGCTCGCTTTGACCTCAAGCGTAGTCCTATACACACTACTTCCAGTAGTTCTGGACTGAATTTTGCTTGTGGATTAACTTTCCCTATTGTCAATGTCCCTCGCCTCAGGCGAACCCACTCCGACTTCAGAGGTACTTGCAATTTACATCCCCAAGTCAAGGACGATAGGTCAACATTTTAGTCCAACTGAATCCCTGACCTCGGCTCAGCACACAGGATGTTTAAGAACACCCGTTCTTATCCATTCGGCCATGTTGACCTACAAAGGTAACCAGATGATGTGTCCACCTCAGGGTCATGCTGGCTATATGGTGCTGGGCTCACGTGTATGGAGCCCCATCCTCATAAATCCCTATTAATCATAAATGTGTTACCAATAACTACCTGGTAAATTTGACACGGGTATTAAAGTGACGACCTGGTAAATATAACAGTGTTAAAGTGACGACTTAGTAAATCAGACATGAGTGGTAAAGTGAGACCTGGTAAATCTGACATGTGTATTAAAGTGACGACCTGGTAAATCTGACATGGGTAGTAAAGTGACGACCTGGTGCAACTTGCCCGTGAGAAGACACAAACCACGTCAAAGAACCACCAGTTTGTAACTCTGAATTTTGCCAGACCCGACACGCAACTGGCAATTGCGGCTAGCAAAAACATTTCTCCAAAAAATCAGGTTTAGCCGTTAGCGATTAGCTTTATCAACAATTATCATGGATTTATAGCGTCGTTCGCTTCATCTAGGTGGCGTCAGCGCCTCAACAGGGGCAGACTATCGATATCCATATAATTGTCGAGTCATAATGGAGTCATGAGAGAGTCATTATCTCTCTTGGATGAGTGTGACACAAGCCAGTTTCCCAACGCCACTTGCGAAAAACGTTTGGTTTTCAGTTTAGTTTTAACAAAACGGTGTCTGGTTTGTATTATGGACCGCATCAGTTTTTATAAACCTGAAACCAGCTGCGGGGCCATCTATCAGATTCAAGACTTAACGATTCACATCACGGCAAATCGGGATAAATATCTTCAAATGGCTGGCAAATGCCACACAGCGGAAAGAGAATGTTGAGTTGGTAACAATACGGTAATTACGCCCGTCATTATTCAAATCATTATTCCGGTAATTAATGATAAGATCGTTTTACTTCCTTGCAATATGAATGCTGGTTTCATCCCGCCCGCCATCTATAAACCAACAGTGACCTTCATAATCGTTTCCTGGCAAAGGACCCGGTTATAATTACCTTTGACGTCGGTCATTTGTCACGTGATGTGTCGCTTTGTTTTTCAGCTTTTTCCTTGTGCCGTAAGCACTCGACTTGCCTTGTACTGCCTCATGACAAATAATCATAAAACGAACACTCAAAAACATCATTAAATTAATGGCGACTTCTTCTACCCATGACCTATTTTGCGGCGCCTGTAATTAAAATCAACTTCTCTGAAGCCAGGCAGAAACCTAGTCTCGTTCTGATTTCTCCCAGGGACGATTACAACATCTCACAAGCTCTCTTTCTGCTCGGGTCGGCTGTGGAAGTCCGCCCCTCAAACTACCAACATTCAAATGTCTTAATATATTTCTTCCATCCATCTTTATTTGTCGGACACGCCCATGCCATGAATGGCGACAATTTCTGGACAATTCTCTTAAATGAACCCTGGTTCTCTTGTCACGCGGCACAAGCCTCTACGATTTGATCTGGAGCTCTGTAATTTTGGGACATTTGTCTCAATCTTTGAGGTCATCCGTCTCTCGGGCAGTCGGGGCTGCCGCTCTCAACCAAATGACTTAACTAGCCGATAATGACGTCAGAGATTTCATTGATTGTGTGTGTGTGAGTCGCGTGTTGGCGAATCTCCTACCTCCACCTTCCCTCTTCGCCTCCCCCACACATGCATACTTTCTCCTACACTCCGCGCTTCATGGAGGACACAGAAAGAAAACAGGGATGCTTCCTAGCATTCGGTGTCTCAGTCTCAATTCTGTGGTCATCATTGTAGCCCTCAGGGACTTCCCTTCAACAGGAAATCACTATGAATGGGCAGCACAAGAAATGGCGATTGCCGTATACCCCACAACTCAGTCGGCCCTCCAGGGAGGATCAGTGGCCATTGTTAAGTGTGGCCCTGGGCCCTGGAACACAATGAATACTTTCAGTACGGGTTATGATCGGTGGCCTTTTGTCTTGGAGGGCTAGTTTGACTGGGGATCAGTGTTGGTAGCACCAGGCTCTGCATTTGGGCACTTGTGTGTGAGGCAGTACAAATGGGTGGGCATGATTTATTGGTGCTATCTTCTTCTTCTTCTTCTTCTTCTTCTTCTTCTTCTTCTTCTTCTTCTTCTTCTTCTTCTTCTTCTTCTTCTTCTTCTTCTTCTTCTTCTTCTTCTTCTTCTTCTTCTTCTTCTTCGTCGGCGTCGTCGTCGTCGTCGTCGTCACAACAACAACAACAACTACAACAACAACAACAACAACAACACTACTACTACTACTACTACTACTACTACTACTACTACTACTACTACTACTACTACTACTACTACTACTACTACTACTACTACTACTACTACTACTACAACTAGTACCCAGGCTGCTGCCTCTACTACTGAAACTACTACTGCTGCTGCTACTACTACTGCTGCTACTACTACTGCTACTACTTCTGCTGTTTGCTCAGTCTCCTTCCCCTAATGAACTCGATTCATATAATCAAAGATCTACCTGAACTGAAGTTCTTGAACTGATGTACTTGTACTGATATTATAATACTAATTGACATTGTGTTGTTGTAAGCGACTTCCATTCTCTCTGTTTGCACCTCGGCTCTTGCTGGTTGGTTGAGCTATGGCGTTTGTGTTCATGTTGCTGTCTGTCTGTCTGTCTGTCTGTCTGTCTCGTCTGTCTGTCTGTCTGTCTGTCTGTCTGTCTGTCTGTCTCTCTCTCTCTCTCTCTCTCTCTCTCTCTCTCTCTCTGTCTGTCTCTCTGTCTGTCTGTCTCTCTCTCTCTCTCTCTCTCTCTCTCTCTCTCTCTCTCTCTCTCTCTCTCTCTCTTTTTAATGTTTTATTTCGCTGGCTGTCCATGTACTTATATCTTCTTTTGCGTCTGTTTCTGTGTCGATTATCTAGCCTTGCTAATTGCTTTCCCCGTCCTCACATTTTCTTAGCTTTCTTTCTTTCTTGATGTGTCCTAACTTCTTAATATTTTTTTTTTAAACTTTGTTGTCACCTTCCTTATTTTGGTTTCAATTTCCTCACTTTGTTTTCAACTTCCCTACTTTGTTTTCATTTTTTGTTATTGTGTGTTTATACCTTCCTTCCTGTATTTTACCTTTCCTTATTTCAAAGATTTCTTTACATCAAATAGTGTTGTGTTGTTGTTTGTCCATCAAGAATGATGATGACCATTCATTTCATCCAGTGGGGTTGAAAGTATGGAGCCGTGAGTTCTAAGATGGCTGATAAGGCCTATTTTGGCTCGAAATGTTCTTTGACAATGTGGACAAAGAATGCTTGACGTTTCTGGAGGAGGATTTTCTGCAATGGTTTTTATGTTCTGTCTTTTCTTCACAGCTCTTGCAGTCCTGGTTGCCTCACAAGTGACTGCACCTTACATCAAATAGTACATGCTGCCAGGTGCCAGAAACGAAACATATCAATTTACAGTATTTTTAGAAGACAACTTCTGACGTAATCCGCGGTAATATATTTCGTGAGGAACAACGTGATAAAATCATAATCTATATACCAAACAATTCTACATTACTATAATCTTAAACTATCGTTTCCGTTGCATGGCTCCATTATTCTCACTCCTTGGCTTTTTTAAACACAATAATTCTCTGTCTCACACACACACATACACATGCGTGCACGCAAGCGAGCACATATTCACACTCACACAATAAAAGATATGCTCAGAAATCTACACACCGCCCGGCCAGATACTGTTGAAATTAGTGACTATTGTCAGTAATTCCAGTTAAACTATCAGTGTTATTCTATGTCGACCAACCTGGCAACTCCCTGTTCGTGAAATGTCAATATAACAACTAACAGATTTGTGACATCGCACTCATAAATTAACAAGTAATAAAGTATAGATGACTTTTCTGCCGCCCGCCCATCAGATAAACAACTCGCTCACTACATTTCGAAACTCCCTTACTTCATTCTAGACTATTACCAGCAGACGACTTTGGCAGCCATCTTGAACTTGGTGGGGGAAAAAAGTAGATATTAGAGAAAATGATATTGATTCCTTGCGCTTAAGAGAGAAGTGGTAGCTCCGAGGTATAAATCTATCAAGCAATTTTCACTTACCAACGGGCGTTTTTCCTACCATATCTTCTAATATTTCAGCACGTTTTGTTCAAACAAGTACGTGTGTAATTATAGTAGCGTGGAGCAAGTTGCAGGGAACTATTACTTGCGATAGCTTCAAAATATCTATATTATTTTCGCGTGATCTTTGTGACAAAACAAACTTGGATACTAACAGGTCGGATACTTGTTAGTTTTAGCCCCGAGGGAGGCGAACAATGTCGCCTCAGATATTTACTGTGACTAGTGCCGCCACCGTATGATACCCTTGGGGCAGAGAGGGAGGTAATTTTGGAGACAAAGATGATAAGTAAAGTTATCATTAAGTTGTTATTATTATAGTCATGTTACTGTTACTACACTGCATGTTTATGAAGACGAAAACGTGGCGAAATCGTCGGCATTGTATTTAACAAACAATAACACTTAAGTAAATATGTCGTTAAAATATCACTGTTCAAAATACCACGGCAGACGCAGATACCCGGGGGGTAGGGGCGGGTGGTGGCTGGTTTGTTAGCCAGAACTCCAGGCTTTGACGTCAGACGGCTGAGACAACCAGCAGGCAAAGACTGTCGCTTATAAAGCAATAACAAACTACTGAACGTAAACTTGCCAAGAAATCAGAAATAGAAAAAAGAAAGAAAGAAAGAAAGAAAGAAAGATGAAAGAAAGAAAGAAAGAAAGAAAGAAAGAAAGAACGAAAGAAAGAAAGAAAGAAAGAAAGAAAGAAAGAAAGAAAGAAAGAAAGAAAATAGACCGATTGCTGATACCCGACCTAACATTTCCTGGCTGCAGAATACGAGCACACGACAGGGATTCGAACCGTTGCCACACGACAAGATGCATGCTGATATTGAGCTGGACTGTTGACAAGCGCCAAGAGCAGGCCATAACTGGCTTCCACCAAAGCACATCACAATAAACAGACACGGGGGTTTAAAGTCGACAAGATCGGCGTTGTTGCACCGGGTTTTATCCCATATAGCACAAGAAAACCTGCCGAAAGCGTCGCAGAAAGCACGAGCTCCCTAGCTCCAGCGATGACCCCCAGGAGTCTCCGAGAAAAATACATTCGTGAAGCGGACGACGCAGTCCGGAATTGAACTCACGACCTTTGGAGCTGGAGGCAGGCGGTGAAAGCAGATGGTGGAGGCAGGCGGTGGAGGCAGGCGGTGGAAGCAGGCGGTGGAAGCAGGCGGTTGAAGCAGGCGGTGGAAGCAGGTGATACAGGCAGGCGGTGGAAGCAGGTGGTGGAGGCAGGTGGTGGAAGCAGGCAGTGGAAGCAAGCGGTTGAAGCAGGCAGTGGAAGCAGGTGGTGGAGACAGGCAGTGGAAGCAGGTGGTGGAGGCAGGCGGTGGAAGCAGGCTGTGGAGGCAGGCGGTGGGAGCAGGTGGTGGAGGCAGGTGGTGGAAGCAGGCGGTGGAAGCAGGTGGTGGAAGAACCCTTTGAAAATAAAGATTTTCGTTCGTTCGTTCGTTCGTTCGTTCTAAATTTTAATACTGATTTCATGCCGTTGAAAACATTTTTGAACATTACTATTCTCTTTTTGATTTCCATTTCACTGCTGCCATCATCTGTTATTACATGTTCAAGAAAGGAGAAATTGTTACTTGTTCTAGTGTCTGCCCGTTTACTGTGATGTTCATTGATGACCTTTCCTTTTCACTGCTAATTATCATAGTTGTTGTTTTTTGGAGAAAAACTCCGCGGAGGGGAAAATACCACACGAATTTATCAAGAGTACGTTCATGGGCACACGTGGAGCCATGTGTTCATGGACAGTTAGTCACACGTCACACGTGGAGCCATGTGTTCATGGGCACTTAGTCACACGTCAAACGTGGAGCCATATGTTCAAGGACAGTTAGTAAAATGTGGAGTCATGTGTTCATGGACAGTTAGTTACATGTGGAGTCATCCGTTTATGGACAGTTAGTAAAACGTGGAGCCATGAGTTCATGGACAGTTAGTAAAACGTGGAGCCATATGTTCATGGACAGTTAGTAAAATGTGGAGTCATATGTTCATGGACAGTTAGTTACATGTGGAGCCATCCGTTTATGAACAGTTAGTTACATGTAGAGCCATCAGTTCATGGACAGTTAGTAAAACGTGGAGCCATATGTTCAAGGACAGTTAGTAAAATGTGGAGTCATATGTTCAAGGACAGTTAGTTACATGTGGAGTCATGTGTTCATGGACAGTTAGTTACATGCAGAGCCATCTGTTCATGGACAGGCAATCACACTTGGAGCCAACTGTTTATGGACAGTCATTCACACTTGGAGGCAACTGTTTATGGAAAGTCAATCACATGAAGAGCCATCTGTTCATGGGCAGTCATTCACACGTAGAGCCATCTGTTCATGGACAGTCCATCACATGTAGAGCCATCTGTTCATGGACAGTCAATCACATGTGGGGTCCATCCGTTTATTGACAGCCATTTACGGGTGAAGTGACATTTTCACAACACATTCATTTTTGTCTTGAAACCATATAATCTGGATGACTGCTTGCCTGAGTGATTAACTGTCTGACTGTCTGACTGATTGACTGACTGTCTGTCTGACTCGTTGACTGGCTGCCTGTCAGGCTGTCTATCTGCCTAATTGTATAACTGCCTTTCTGACAGACTGCTGGCTGTCTGATTGAGTGTCTGTCTGTCTGACTGTCTGATTGATTGTCTGTCTGTCTGACTGACAGCTTGTCTGACTGTCTGATTGATTGTCTGTCTGACTGACAGCTTGTCTGACTGTCTGATTGATTGTCTGTCTGACTGACAGCTTGTCTGACTGTCTGATTGTCTGTCTGTCTGCCTGTCTGATTGATTGTCTGTCTGTATGACTGACAGCTTGTCTGACTGCTGTCTGATTGTCTGTCTGTCTGACTGTCTGGTTGATTGTCTGTCTGTCTGACTGTCTGGTTGATTGTCTGTCTGTTTGACTGACAGCTTGTGTGACTGTCTGATTGTCTGTCTGTCTGACTGACAGCTTGTCTGACTGTCTGATTGATTGTCTGTCTGTCTGTCTGACTGACAGCTTGTCTGACTGTCTGATTGTCTGTCTGTCTGACTGACAGCTTGTCTGACTGTCTGATTGTCTGTCTGTCTGACTGACAGCTTGTCTGACTGTCTGATTGATTGTGTGTCTGTCTGACTGACAGCTTGTGTGACTGTCTGATTGATTGTGTGTCTGTCTGACTGACAGCTTGTCTGACTGTCTGATTGATTGTGTGTCTGACTGACAGCTTGTGTGACTGTCTGATTGTCTGTCTGTCTGACTGACAGCTTGTCTGACTGTCTGATTGATTGTCTGTCTGTCTGACTGACAGCTTGTCTGACTGCCTGATTGACTGTTCCGTGGCTAAGTAGTTACGGACGCAGTTCGTAATTTCTCATACAGTGTTTGAAACCCAGCTGCGTTGCTTTTTTATGAAATGGTATGGGTGCCGGTCGTTCAGAAAGCAATGGCAAACTACTGAACGTAAACTTGCCTAGGAATTATGAACAGCCAAATAATACTGGAGTTGACTGCTACGTCCGTAAAGGATATGCAACTAACTTTATAGAACTAACTAACTGATTGATTGAACTGAAAATATGACAGACCGAATGACTGATTGGCTGATAAATCAACAGGTCTTACTGACTGACTAACTGAATAACTGACTGACTGTCTAACTGCTGACTGGCGACAGTTTCTGCTCATCGCTAACTAGTTAAAAACGGTGTGCTAGACGTCATCACAAGATGCCATGTACGTCATCACAAGATGCCATGTACGTCACCAGCGTCTGGCTGCTGGTTGATTACAGGCCCGGCAGCGTTTGATGTGCGCGGTCAAACAGCTCTTTGTCTCACTAATTGCATTATCTGCTGGCACTGTTCGCTGCAGCTCTGAAGATGAAATGTACACATTACAAACTGGGCAATCTTCTCCATTATTGGCGGGCTGTGAGACTGCAGGGAGATCGCAGAAGACACGGCTCGTCTGCCATCGTTGGAGTAATGAGGGGTTGTTTTAATTGTTTTTTTTTTGTTTTTTTGTCGTTGTTGTCTTCTTAGCTGTGATTGCGCGTTGAATCAGGTGTGTATTTATTTGAAATTAATATCAAACCGTCTTTTTTGAAGAGAAATTTGGTGAGAAAATGCATGATTCAGTGAGTGCGAGTGGAGGGAGGGGGAGGAGGGAGGGTGGTGGAAGGGACGAGAATCTCCTAGGAAGACGGTGATGAGATCGCGAGTCTGCACTGCATGGTGATGATGATGATGATGATGATGATGATGATGATGATGATGATGATGATGATGATGATGATGATGATGATGCTGATGATGATGATGATGATGATCCTTTGTTTTGTAACATCTTTCATTTTTCCTTTGCTATTTTTGTTTTGAATGATACAATGAGAAATAAACTGGCTGACAGGCAGACAAGCAAGCAGACAGACAGATAGACAATCTACAGACAGACTGACAGACAAGTCATGTAAGTAGATAGACAGACGGGACAATATGAGACTGTCAGACATATAAACTGAAAGACTTAAACATAGACAGACATATAGATTTACAGACATAAGGACAGACAAAATATAGACAGACAGATAGACTGACAGACATATAGACAGACAGACGTATAGACTGACAAACAGACAAACAGACACACAGACAACCAGATGGACGAACTGTGGACGGACGGACGGATAGAGGAAGAAAGAGATAGAGACGGACAAGGAGGGCCAGGTATTAAGAAAGAAAGAAAGAAAGAAAGAAAGAAAGAAAGAGAGAGAAAGAAAGAAAGAAAGAAAGACAGAGAAAGAAAGAAAGACAGAGAAAGACAGACAGACAGACAGACAGACAGACAGACAGACAGACAGACAGACAGACAGACAGACAGACAGACAGACAGACAGACAGACAGACAGACAGACAGACAGACAGACAGACAGACAGACAGACAGACAGACAGACAGACAGACAGACAGACAGACAGACAGACAGACAGACAGACAGACAGACAGACAGACAGACAGACAGACAGACAGACAGACAGACAGACAGACAGACAGACAGACAGACAGACAGACAGACAGACAGACAGACAGACAGACAGACAGACAGACAGACAGACAGACAGACAGACAGACAGACAGACAGACAGACAGACAGACAGACAGACAGACAGACAGACAGACAGACAGACAGACAGACAGACAGACAGACAGACAGACAGACAGACAGACAGACAGACAGACAGACAGACAGACAGACAGACAGACAGACAGACAGACAGACAGACAGACAGACAGACAGACAGACAGACAGACAGACAGACAGACAGACAGACAGAAAGAAAGAAGGAAGGAAAGAAAGAAAGAAAGAAAGAAAGAAAGAAAGAAAGAAAGAAAGAAAGAAAGAAAGAAAGAAAGTATAATACAATAAATGCAGACATGTCACACAATAGTATAAACATAACATGCAGTTTGCGTCAAGCTAGAATCATTTCAGAAATCCACCCGGGAAATCAACCAACCGGAACCAACCACACGTAGGTAGGCAGTCATTGTCCGTGACGAACCTGCGACCAGAGACGATGAGGACTCGTCAAACATGTCACCGGGGCAGAAATAACTGGTTGAACTGCCGATGCAGTCAATGAACATGATGAACTGTGGTTAGTTTGTCATTGACAAAGGAATAGACTTGGTTTGTGGATCCAGACACTGTCTGACGTGCAGTCAAACACGGGAGATGACCTCCAATTATGATCTCACATTTGACAAACTAGTGCACGCGTTATGTCCGTGGTCCATGGTGATTTAACTTGGGTTACAGCGTGTGTTCAAGAAAATACAGCAATCAAGATTGTTTGTGATCGATATACTAACCGCCGTAATTTTGCTAGTAATTGCTACATTTGGTAGATAAGTTGATAGGTTTTGACTGGCGCTCATAGATCAAGAAAGAGTCTCTTCGAGGAAGAGGCTGGAACTTTCCGTTACAAAGTAGACAACTGACAAGGTCTACTGGTCTACTAGAAATGTCTCCAAATTACACATTTAATATTTACAATTACAGGGATGTATTTGTCTTTGTCTAATCCATAATGTTATGTATGAAACAACGTAGTTAGATTCTAGTTAGATGTTATTTAGATGTTAGTTAGATGTTGATTAGATTTTAGTTAGATGTTAGATTTGTCCTGTTCCATTCCACAGTTTATGTAAGTGCGTCTGGAGTGATTAAACCGTCTGTCCGTGCTCAGAAGGTCGCGGGTTCGGTTCCCCCATTTGAAACTCGGTTCACGAGTGTAGTTGTCTCGGAGACACCTCGCCGGAACTGTGTCTCGGGAGCTGCGGGGTTGGTGCGCTGTACGACGATTTCGCTAAGTGAATAGCTGCTCAGCTGAGAGAGACTGAGCTTTATGGGACAAAACCTGGTGCAATGAAGTCGACCCTCTTGCCCCCCTCCACCCTCAGACGACAAAAGATAGTCTGTTTTAAGACTATCCTCTAGCCTCTTACCTCTCTGTGTATGTATGTAACAACGCTGCTGGTTGTGATTTGCTCTAGTTCGTAGGTTTATTTAGGAAACGTCGTAGCTAGTTTTGACTTGACTAGGTCCATAGTTTTATGTAGATTATACTTTTTCTAGATCAGTAGTTCTCAAACATTTTTGGCCCATGCACCCTTTCACCATATGTTCAGAATGTCATTACCCCTTCCAAAATGTCAACCCCCCCCCCCCTTTTATATATATATATATATATATATATATATATATTATATATATATATATATATATATAATATATATATATTTTATATATATATATATATATATATATATATATATATATATATATATATATATATATATATATATATATATATATATATATAAACATTAACACACACGCTCACACATAATTCAAGAAAGGGACACGATCGCGTTTTGTGTGGTCCTGAAACCAATTGAGTCTGCCAATCTGTGGTCTTAATTCACCCCCCCCCCCCCCCACTTCCGAACCCCCCAAAATTCCCCGCACGGCAAGAGAAAACACACCTGGAGTCATGACCCAGGTAGGTCCTCCCCCAGAGAGTGCCAGGAAGGTAAAGAGCCGAAACATTCCGTTAAGGGGGACTACTTCTGACGACCAGAAACAATCTGTAGTGCTTGCTCCTCGGCGTAGTTAGTATTACTCACAGAAATGCAGTATTAATGTGCAGGCAATTTCCGGGGCTGGCTGTAAGCCGGATCGCGTCCCACTCACTGTATGGACAAATGCAAGTACGAGTGGAGAGGGAAAAATAAAGATTAACCTGAGACTTAATAAACATATTCTAAAAACAGAAAGTGACAATCAAGTACTGTACCGAGTGGTTGTGAAGAAGAGATACAATGCAATACAATGGAAAGCACAAAAGGCTCAATTCATCATACAAGCAGAGTGATATTACTGAGAACACAAAGCTGTAAACACGGATTACTGAAGAGAACTAGTTGCGGGACAAAAGAGAGCAAAGTAAAAATAACAAAGACGAATATGATAAGATAAATGAAGATATAAGAAATATATGCGTAAGGGCAATAGAAAATGGGTGAAGTGAACAGTGCAGCAAAATTCAATTACGTTCTATTAACGATACAAAAAATATGCACAGACAGGATCAGTACGTGGACTGGAAGAAAACCAAGGGTAAACACAGGATATTTGACATGTAAAACAGGAAAGGCTATAGTGGAGGAAAGCGCTATAATAAAGAGATGCAATATACACATAATAAAGGTGTGTTATTGAGAAAGGGAAGAATTAACAGAAGAAAGTAACTTAGAAGGCTCACCTAATGTACAAGCAAAAGTCGATGATAATATCAAACATACGAAGAAAACAAAAACAGCCGGGCCAGATGGAATCACGGTAGAGAAATTACAAGTACTGGGATAATCAGGAGTAGATATATTAACCAAAATTTTCAATGATATTTATAACAGTGGACTTGAACCTAGTGATATGCTGAAATCTGTATGTATAGCTCTACAAAACATCCAGGGGCGAAGAATGAGAGGAATTTCGTACAGCGACATTATGAACCATGCCATCAATACTGCTGCTCGGAATCATGAGAAGTTCAAGAAGGAAAATACTGATGGATCATTACCGATGCATAGCCTGGATATGTGGATGGAAAAGTTACAAATGATGACATGTACAGATTACGAACACTAAAGGAGAGATCAAGAGAGATTCTTAAAGAGACGGTGTTGCAGAAATTAAAGTGGGAAATAAAGGGGGAAATAATGGACAAATAAAGCAAGTATTGGGACATGGATGTAATTTGTCGCCTGCTCTCTTCTCGCTCTATGGCGAAGTAATAAATAGAGTGATAAACGGGCGCAAGGAATTCTAGTTGGAGAATTGAGTTGAGTCAAGAACCGACATCACAGCACTCAGGACATTCCCAAACGTGCTCCGTCCTCATCTCCAACAGCCAGCGAAGAGTCCCAATACTAATGGTAGCGGAACCAGTCAGATTATGTGTCCCTCTGGCCTTTGCTGGCAGTCCTAATTGTCGACCAATCCTCTGGTCACTCCCTGCAGCACAATTTATCCAAGTGGTGATGATCTAGTTGGAGGCTACAATCTACTCATAAACGTGACACATGACTGATGGCGACAATCTACTCATAAACATGACACATGACTGATGGCGACAATCTACTCATAAACGTGACACATGACTGATGGCGACAATCTACTCATAAACATGACACATCACTGATGGCGACAATCTACTCATAAACGTGACATATGACTGATGGCGACAATCTACTCATAAACGTGACACATGAGTGATGGCGACAATCTACTCATAAACGTGACACATGACTGATGGCGACAATCTACTCATAAACGTGACACATGGCTGATGGCGACAATCTACTCATAAACGTGACACATGACCGATGGCGACAATCTACTCATAAACGTGACACATGACTGATGGCGACAATCTACTCATAAACATGGCACATGACTGATGGCGACAATCTACTCATAAACGTGACACATGACTGATGACGACAATCTACTCATAAACATGGCACATGACTGATGGCGACAATCTACTCATAAACGTGACACATGATTGATGGCGACAATCTACTCATAAACGTGACACATGATTGATGACGACAATCTACTCATAAACATGGCACATGACTGATGGCGACAATCTACTCATAAACGTGACACATGATTGATGGCGACAATCTACTCATAAACATGACACATGACTGATGGCGACAATCTACTCATAAACATGACACATCACTGATGGCGACAATCTACTCATAAACATGACACATCACTGATGGCGACAATCTACTCATAAACGTGACACATGACTGATGGCGACAATCTACTCATAAACGTGACACATGACTGATGGCGACAATCTACTCATAAACATGACACATGACTGATGGCGACAATCTACTCATAAACGTGACACATCACTGATGGCGACAATCTACTCATAAACATGACACATGACTGATGGCGACAATCTACTCATAAACATGACACATGACTGATGGCGACAATCTACTCATAAACATGACACATGACTGATGGCGACAATCTACTCATAAACGTGACACATGACTGATGGCGACAAAGCCCAAGATCTACAACTGTTGAACCTTGTGGTAATAGAACGCAAACGTGGACGTTCTTTGAACATCAACAC
This sequence comes from Cepaea nemoralis, assembly GCA_014155875.1. Classification (NCBI taxonomy): domain Eukaryota; kingdom Metazoa; phylum Mollusca; class Gastropoda; order Stylommatophora; family Helicidae; genus Cepaea; species Cepaea nemoralis. The sequence continues at coordinate 81,380 of JACEFZ010027809.1, read as the reverse complement.
AACAGAAACAATGATTATATCAAAGAATATTGATTGATTGATTGATTGATTGATTTATTGATTTATTGATTTAGGAACCGACATCACAGCATTCGGGGTACTCCCATAAGCGCTCCGTCCCCATCCTCCGCAGCCAGCGAAGAGTTCCAACACCAACAGTTCCAGTAGCAATCTGATTATAAGTCCGTCTCGCCTTTCCTCTGAGCGTCGAGCGTCGGCCAGATCCCCTCGTCACCCCTCGCCTGTTCATTCCCCAGCACACCGGCATGCCCCGGAGAAAAGATCCAGACGATGCTTGCCACCCGTGACCTCCGAAGCGAAGCAAGCACTCTGCCCGAAGCTTGCCTGTCCTCACTTTCCTTAGCATGATACCGCCAACATGTCATATAGCTAAAGACGGGAACATGTTTAGCCAAGTCTCCACTTGTCAATGTTTCCTAGTATTTTCTCACACAAGGCTAGGTGCTCTAGACCAGTGGTTTTCAACCTTTTTTAGTCCATATACCCGTTCACCATATGTTCACAATGTCATTCCCCGCCCCCTTTCGTATTTCCTCCCTATAAATTCCGCCCGCCAATACATAGTATACGTAACAATGGAAGCTAAATTTAATAACACATACTAGAAGACGTCTTGACGTCTACAGAAAACGTAACTTGCGGGTCTACTTGCGTGATAAAACGAATTTCAGAAGGGCGAGAAGTACAGAATTGTAAAGTATGGAGGGAAACACAGTATCAAGTAATCGGTTCTTTTATTAACGCGATCTTGAAATAAGTCTTAATTTCCCCCTCTCCCCCTTGGAAACCCTAAATTCCCCCTCCCCCCCCCCTGTGGGGACTTCCTGCCCTGTCCTGTCTGATGTGATGGACGGCCCAGGGACGTCTTCTGTGTTCAGTACTTCAGCGGCAGATCTCTGTTCTTCGCAAGATAAGGTTGTAGTGTAAACACACGATAGTTATGGTTCGAAATTAGAGGAAGAAGTATGAAGGGGAAAAGGAGAGAGGGGGAGGGGAGGAGGAGGAAGAGGAGAGCAGCAGAAGCAGCAGCAACAGCAGCAGCAGCAGAAGAAGAAGAAGAAGAAGAAGAAGAAGAAGAAGAAGAAGAAGAAGAAAGAAGAAGAAGAAGAGAAGAAGAAGAAGAAGAAGAAGAAGAAGAAGAAGAAGAAGAAGAAGAAGAAGAAGAAGAAGAAGAACAACAACAACAACAACAACAACAACAACAACAGCAACAACAACAACTTCATTAACAGTTACATCAAACAGCACAACAGATAACAATAAAGAAGAGCACTATGGACCTCACCTGTGTTTCCGTCAGCTGTAGCTTGGCTGCCAGGCTCTTCCTCTCCTGGCCCACCACGTAGTGGTTCTTCTCAAATGCCTGCTCCAACTGGAGCAACTGCGAGGGTGAAAAGGCTGTTCTATTTCTCTTTGGCTTCCGGTACGGGTGAAATAAAAGCCCTGGGGGTGGTCCAACTGTGGAAGAAGAAAGGTACGGGTAGTCTCAGGTACAAACAGTCATACTAAAGATGGGTATTTCACGGGTAAAGACTGCAATGGAGATTGAGTTCAAACTCTTGTATGTTCAACGAGTGTTCAAACTCGTCAAATGTGCCGCCTTAGTCTGCGCAGGCTAGAGGACGGATAATCTGCACAGAGACGACGGCATCGGTGTGACGGTTAGGTTCCTATCGCGAAAAGTCTCTAAAGCATATTTTATTTGTCCACGTGGACCGGCTTGTATAGCTGGAAAGGACGACGGTCAATGGTCTATCCTGAGTTTCCCTCATGGGGCGGCTTATATTGCTGGAAAGTACGACGGTCAGTGGTATATCCTGAGTTTTCCTCATGGAGTGGCTTGTATCGCTGGAAAGGACGACGGTCAATGGTTTATCCTGAGTTTTCTGCCCAGGACATGCGGGTGTGGGAGGAATTTACAAGGTTGGTAGATTGACTACTGCCGCGCCTGTGAGCGGCGAGCTAGATATGACAAGGCTGTGGTGATTAAAATTTTCTTGGACCGAGTGGAAAGATTAGCAAAATGGAGGTCCCACATTTCCAGAGGCTGGATCAGCTGGGGGAGGGGGAGGGTGAGCAGAGGGTCATTCAACACGTTGAAGAAAACGCCACTGGTACCATCATCATGGGAACTGTTCTCTGGCAACAGAAGAAGTAGACAGACCATGCCTGACAATGTTGAGAGCGCAGAGATGTTGGTTCTTAATTTCACTTTCCGCCAAACTGTCCACGAAATGTTCGACATTATTAGTTAGTCGTGTGATAAAATCATGTCAGCGGCACCTGGAAATTATGACAACCACTAGACCTGTCTCACCGGATTTATTCAACTGTAAATGGACTGTTTGGTAAGACATATTTGTATCCAATATTTGTCGTATTCCATGTGTCGTGTCACCTCCTGAATAGGAGAAGAGACACATTCTCGAAAGATGCTATATTTACTGTTTTCATGATTGCTCCTCGTGGTCACATTTCCATTTCCTGTGTGCAAAATAACAATTACGGCTATTTCCAACGACGATGCACTACAGCACACAGCAATACAGCACACAGCACACAGCACACAGCACATCCACTTCCATACCGCGCCTCCAAAGTCTGACAATCAATATCCAAACTTGTATTTCTCTAATTACCAGGCGCCCATTCAAGGCCTGTTGTGCGCTAACAGTTCAAGAAACTGGGCATTGAGACTTACTTATAGCCAGCCCATTGTGTGAGGAGCCGGGTCGATTCTTCGCCCCATTAACTACTGGGAATGGGTGATGTCAGGCAAGACATCCTTCCACGGCTCCACTCCAACGATCTGTGAGAACTGAAACTGGGGCAATTACCTCATTACAAAGTCTTTGCTTTCAGATCGCAAGAAATCAAACGGTTTTTGATGAAGTCAATGGCTAAGAGAAGTCCCGGCGGTGAATTGGTTAGCTATCCGACCTGCTGGCGCGATGGCCATATCTACAAATCCCCAGTGAGGCATAGCACTTGTGTTAATTGACCTCGACTCCACGATGACCAGTCTAAAATAGATACCAAATTTGTAATGGAAAGTAAAGTCTACCGCAGTGACAACATCATCCAACACTAATACTTTTATTGGTTTATATTTGGGTAAACATCATATACCCTTACACCATAAGTCGTGGAGAGTTGTGGTTTAATTCCCACGGTTTGTGATAGGGCGGCATTCTGGGCTTCTTTTTATTGTACATGTGGATTTCAGGGGTTTGAATCCGCCGTCTTCTTATAAGAAGTTAGCCAAATTAAGTTAGCTAGGTTTTCTTGCACACCGTAGACACGTTACACCTATAGGCACTACTACAACTGGTGCTGCTAGTTCTACTCTACTACTGCAGCAGCTGCTGCTGTTACTACTATTACTACAACTACAACAACAACAATAACAATTACTACTACTACTACAACTACTACTACTACTGCTACTGCTGCTGCTGCTGCTACTACTACTACTACTACTACTACTACTACTACTACTACTACTACTACTACTACTACTACTACTACTACTACTACTACTACTACTACTACTACTACTACTACTACTGCAGCTAATACTGCTACTGCAAATTCTACTACAAGTTTAAACATCAGTAATAATCGTACTAATAGTAATTATTATTATAAGAGGGAGGAAGAGGATGAGAAAGAGGAGACGAACAATAAGTAGATGAAGGAGAATCACAAAAGCAACAAGAGCTTTAAGAACACGAAAGACTAGAGTTGCAGGAAGAACGAGAAAAAAAGAAAGAAAAGAACACCTATAGAAGAAGCAATGCTATAGCAGCCTTTATCGGACAGTTTATAATAAATGTTCCATGTTCTTTGCAGGACGTTGCTATTAACCTCAAACCCGATTTACTGGGCAAGTTTACATTCAATAGTTTACCATTGCTTTCAGAACGAGAAGATAACGCTTAATTGCAACTGATTTACTAGTGTGTGCATGACGCCACAACCCTGCCATCAACGCACTGGTAGTTTAAGTGCAAGAGCATCAAGGCCCACGGCCAGGCTGGCCTGACCGGATAGTGTCATGTTGTATATTTGTAGCATCTGGTTTGTTTCACATCTACCCAACACCAAACTGCACACAATTTTCATGCGTCCGTAAACATGTCACATGTACCATTTGTCTGGCCATCTTCATCCGGTGCATATTTAAACACATCACCGGTAACACTTGGCGGGCCAGCTTCATCCGGTGCGTCTTTAAACACATCACATGTAACATTTGGTGGGCCAGCTTTATCCGATGCGTTGTAAATCACATCACATTTAATACTTGGCGGGCCAGCTTCAGTCGATGCTTCAGCTGGTAAGTCTATAAACACGTCACATGTAACATTTGGTGGGCCAGGCTCAGCCGGTGCGTCAGCAAAATGTGTGAAGTAACGAATCCTTTCACGACAGGGTGTTTGGTGGGTAAATGGTGATGTCCCCATCGATTCTTGCAACGGATCCAGCCTCGGTGGACCACACCGGCCGATTGTGCTTACCAGGAGATATCCTAGCACACTTTGTAGATTTCGCTTCCCAGGAAAACAACGACGTTGCAGTCAAGCCTAGCATGTTTTCGCTGTTTGTGATTTCTTGGCAAGCTTGCAATCAGTAGCTTGCCATTGTTTCAACTCGGGATACTGAAAACATCATGTCCTGGCCTCCTGTGTGATTCGAACGCATGATCTCTTGTCTGCAGGCAACACTTCTACCTACTGCGCCTACTGCATCTCTGCCTGCCCTCAGAGAATGTATTACCTATGATAATTACGCACCATTTAACACGGGCACTCAACGCGGGCAGACACACGCGCGCTCGCACACTAAATATTTCATTGGAAGAATATGATGCCAGCCATTTGAGGTAATTCTGGTCTGTAGTAGGGCATAACGCGGTGGGAAGTTGCCGGCAAACATTTGACACCCAGCTTCACTTACCCACTCTCAATGTCGGCACGTGTGTGCTTGTTTGTACCCCTGCTGCCTCCTTGTGGATGTAAAAGAGTAACTTTGTACGACTTTAAATTGAATACAACTCGTCCCGTTTATAATGGTAATTTATTGCTGCAACGATTTGTCTCGTGCAGAAACGTGGGAGGCGCTATGAAGTGGTATTAAATGATAGATACATGCATTAAGAGTATCGTGTTAGGGATGTAGAATTTCACAGTATAATTGTTGTTAAGGCCGTTTGATGTGCTGTTGGTGCGTTGAATCAGCTGTATGTTGTGTCCAATTAGGATATAACTATGATAACATAGTGACACCTGGTAGACTTGATGGCGAAACTAACCAGGTGAAGACAAAGAGATACATGCCAGGTTGGCCGTATAGCGCACTGAGGGAACAAATATACATATGCAACTACTAACAATACTGCTGCTACTTCTGTTGGAACTACTACTACTACTACTACTACTACTACTACTACTACTACTACTACTACTACTACTACTACTACTACTACTACTACTACTACTACTACTACTACTACTACTACTGCTACTACTACCACAACTACTACTACTACTACTACTACTACTACTACCACTACTACTACTACTACTGCTGCTGCTGCTGCTGCTACTACTACTACTACTACTACTACTACTACTACTACTACTACTACTACTACTACTATAATAGTACTTCTAGAACTACTATAACAACTACTACAAGTATTACTACTACTACTACTACTACTACTACTACTACTACTACTACTACTACTACTACTACTACTACTACTACTACTACTACTACTACTACTACTACTACTATATTACTACTACTACTACTACTACTACTACTACTACTACTACTACTACTACTACTACTACTACTATAATAGTACTTCTAGAACTACTATAACAACTACTACAAGTATTACTACTACTACTACTACTACTACTACTACTACTACTACTACTACTACTACTACTACTACTACTACTACTACTACTACTACTACTACTACTACTATTATATTACTACTACTACTACTACTACTACTACTACTACTACTACTACTATTACTACTACTACTACTACTACTACTACTACTACTACTACTACTACTACTACTACTACTACTACTACTGCTGCTGCTGCTGCTGCTCCTACTACTACTATAATAGTACGTCTACTACTACTATAACAACTACTACTACTACTACTACTACTACTACTACTACTACTACTACTACTACTACTACTACTATTATATTACTACTACTACTACTACTACTACTACTACTACTACTACTACTACTACTACTACTACTACTACTACTACTACTACTACTACGACTACTACTATTAGTACTACTACTACTACTACTACTACTACTACTACTACTACTACTACTACTACTGCTACTACTACCACTACTACTACTACTACTACTACTACTACTACTACTACTACTACTACTACTGCTGCTGCTGCTGCTGCTGCTGCTGCTGCTGCTGCTACTACTACTACTACTACTACTACTATAATAGTACTTCTAGAACTACTATAACAACTACTACAAGAATTACTACTACTATTACTACTACTACTACTCCATTGGCACCTTGCCGTCTTGACAGACGATAGTTTGTGCTTTAAAAAGGCATAATAACTTTTAACTATGGCGGTAGCGAGTGTGACTGATAAGGCCAATTTGCGCTGTAAATGTCCGTTCACAGTGGGTGCATGTGAACACGTGGTCATTTCCACCATCATGCACCATCTTACGTCTCAAACGCTTGGTGTGTGACTTTTCTGCAATAATTTTCTCCTTTGACTTTATTCCATTTCTGATATTTGCCCTCCATGCAACACGTTCAGCGGCGACTTGCTCCCAATGTGCATTATCAATGCCTGTATCAATCATGTCCCGCTTACACACATCTTTGTATCGTAGTAGAGGCCGACCCTGAGATCTCTTACCCATCTGTAATTCACCAAAAAAGATATCCTTTGGTATTCTACCATCATCCATCCTCCTAAGATGTCCTATCCATCTAAGTCTACGAAGACTGAGCATGGAATAAACTGTCACACAACCTGATCTTTCCAATACTTCAGTATTTGTGATTTTGTCTTGCCACTTAATACCAAGAATTCTTCGCAGGCACCGCATATGAAAGCTGTTTAAATTGTTCTCTTGGTGTGAGTAAGTTGTCCAGGTTTCACTGCCATAGAGAAGAGTACTAAGGACACAGGCTTGATAGACAAGGACTTTTGTTTTGGCAGTAAGCTTCCTGTTCTCCCAGACTCTTTTTCTTAACCTGTTCATTGTTGTTGCTGCCTTACCAATCCGGATGTTGATTTCCTGATCTAGGGATAATTTGCTATTTACCACTGATCCTAGATATGTAAAATGGTCTACTATCTCTAGTTCGGCGTCGTCAATAAAGATTGATGGTACCTCATGTGCACCTTGTGACATAATCTGTGTCTTCTTTTTGCTAATTGTTAAACCAAATTCAGAACAAGCATTGGAGAATGCAGATAGTAGACATTGCAATTCTTCCTCAGAGTGGGTCGTAACTGCAGCATCATCTGCAAAAAGCAACTCTCTGATCAGTACCCTCCTAATTTTGGTCTTAGCCTTCAATCTCTGAGCATTGTAGAGGCCGCCAACTGACAAGGACTTATTATTGCCTCTCCATAGCACAAAGCCTGGGCTAAAATATAGAGATCATGTGTTGCCCATGCAGCATGATCCCTCTCTCGGCCCGCCTAGTTCACTCCAGAGGAAAGGTAACACCCCTACATCTGGAACAAGACAAGCTGCAGAAGCTGCCGGATCAGCAAAGCAATGCTCTAACTGTCCGCCTGTCGGAGCTTCGATCCTAGACCAGTCGCCAACCAAGGCTTAGGGCCTGGTCTGCCCTGCCATGACAATTTTGTCTTTAGCTTGCATTTCCTTGCACCAGGGTAAGGCTTGTACCCTCCCAATTGCGCTCTTCCGCCCGAAGCCGTTGGCACAATGTGGGGTGTCGGGTTTGGTAAGCGCCGCCCAACGTTCGGCGCTAACAGAGACCAGGTAGTACCGTCTACTGTTATACGGTAGCTCAGTCATATCTGACTAAGACCTGACTGACACTACTACTACTACTACTACTATTACTACTACTACTACTACTACTACTACTGCTGCTGCTGCTGCTGCTGCTGCTGCTGCTGCTGCTACTACTACTACTACTACTACTACTACTACTACTACTATAATAGTACTTCTAGAACTACTATAACAACTACTACAAGAATTACTACTACTATTACTACTACTACTACTACTACTACTATTACTACTACTACTACTACTACTACTACTACTACTACTACTACTACTACTACTACTACTACTACTACTACTACGACTACTACTATTATATTACTAATACTACTACTACTACTACTACTACTACTACTACTACTACTACTACTAATACTACTACTACTACTACAACTACTACTACTACTACTACTACTACTACTACTACTACTACTACTACTACTACTATTATTATTATTATATTACTACTACTACTACTACTACTACTACTACTACTACTACTACTACTACTACTACTACTACTACTATAATAGTACTTCTAGAACTACTATAACAACTACTACAAGAATTACTACTACTACTACTACTACTACTACTACTACTACTACTACTACTACTACTACTACTACTACTACTACTACTACTACGACTACTACTATTATATTACTAATACTACTACTACTACTACTACTACTACTACTACTACTACTAATACTACTATTATTACTACTACTACTACTACTACTACTACTACTACTACTACTACTACTACTACTACTGCTGCTGCTGCTGCTACTACTACTATAATAGTACGTCTACTACTACTATAACAACTACTACTACTACTACTACTACTACTACTACTACTATTACTACTACTACTACTACTACTACTACTACTACTACTACTACTACTACTACTACTACTACTACTACTACTACTACTACTACTACTATTACTACCACTACTACTATAGCTATTAGTACTTTATTATATCTCTATATAATATATATATATATATATATATATATATATATATATATATATATATATATATATATATATATATATATATATATATATATATATATATATCTACACACATTCATGTATTGGCACCTTGCCGTCTTGACAGACGATAGTCTGTGCTTCAAAAAGGCATAATAAAATTTACCCATGGCTGTAGCGAATGTGACTGATAAGGTCAATTTGCGCTGTAAATGTTCGTTCTCAGTGGGTGCATGTGGACACGTGGTCATTTCCACCATCATGCACCATCTTACGTCTCTCGCGCTCGGTGTGTGACTTATCTGCAATAATTTACTCCTTTGGCTTTATTCCATTTCTGATGCTTGCCTTCCATGCAACACGTTCAGCGGCGACTTGCTCCCAATGTGCATTATATGATACTCAATAATATTAAGACTGTCTGATAAACCTGTCTGATAAACCTGTCTGATAAACCTGTGTGGTAGACCTATCTGACCTGTCTGATAAACCTGTCTGATAAACCTTTCTGATAAACCTGTCTGATAAACCTGTCTGATATACCTGTCTGACAAATCTACGGAGTTCTAATGTTTAGCTTGCCTAATACAACCTCTTCCGACTCCTGATCTACCTCATTAACTGTGACCATCAGTTAAAACTTGTAAGTTTGTTATCCTCATAAAAGTCACTTCAACAAAGCGGAATAATTGACATAAATGTCATGTCCAGCCACCCGGCAGGAAACATATTTTCTGGTTGTATTTACATAATATAGAAGACAGGTGCTGTTGGGGCGATATCTCTGTAAATGGATACCTGTTGAATGTGTAACTGGCTCCAGGGAGCTTGACGTCAACAACTGAGGCAAATAATCGTTGCGTGTCGCATTATAGATTAAACAGTCTAGATATAGTGTGTTTTTGTTTGGTTGCCTCAATATAAAATTCAATATCTCAGTAACGAACCGAGGTAAAATGATGAGATTTAGTATATAACCTTATCTTTATGTCCACCCAACAAAAAAATTTTTGTTCTGGAGATTTTACAGCAGATTTCAAAGTTAGCTTATATACGGTATATTAATTATGACTTAAAGATTACGTCCATGATTTTAACAATTTTACAGTTTCACCAAGACTCGACCCACATTATTCAAACTTTTCACATGATTTTCGTTTTGAAATAAACAGCGCGAAGATTCAGAGGCGTCTCCAAATGTGTGTTCTTTCATGAAACGTGATTATATAAGTAAACTAGCTGACAAGGCCCGGTTTCTGGCGGGAATCAATCAATCAATCAATCAATCAATCTATCTATCTATCTATCTATCTATCTATCTATCTATCTATCTATCTATCTATCTATCTATCTATCTATCTATCTATCTATCTATCTATCTATCTATCTGTCTAATCTATCTGTCTGTCTGCCTGCCTGCCTGCCGACCCACCCACCCACCGACCGACCGACCGACCCACCGACCGACCCACCCACCCACTCAGCCAGCCAGCCAGCCATCCATCCACCCACCTATCTTTCTGCCTACCTACCTACCTACCTACCTTTCTGTCTGTCTGTCCGGGCCGCGTCATTCATTTTATTCGGAGACTCCCAAGGGTCGTCGCTGGAGCTACGGAGTTCGTGCTTTGTGCGACGCTTTCCGCGCTGCGGAAAGAAACTGAGCCATATGGGATAAAACCCGGTGCAATGCAGCCGATTCTGTCGATTGTAATCTACTTCTTTGATTGCACCCACTCCCATACGAATCCAGATACGCCTTTGTTTGTCATCTGAATTTGCAGGTCCTCATTACCGTAAACATAACTTTTTTAGCAAGAAATCACTAGTTGTTAAGCAAAACATCAAAGGAATGATGCCGCTTTCAATGATTTAAGTTGTTTTAGGACCTATCAAAGACATATTCCTTGGGTGGGGGTAAATATAAGACGGCTGGAAAAATTTCATATCGATGCAACAGACAGTTTTCAAAATAATTGATCTTGAATGACGGCATAAATTTCCGGACAGACTATAGTTGGGTGTCACGTGGCCCGGAACGGGCGCGGGATATTGTTGATTTTAAATGATATTGACCATAGCAAAGTGACATTTGATGACCAGTTCTGTTCATGTGTCGTCTTGATCTTGCCAAACTGGACACATACGCAAGAGTGTTAGTGTGTTTGTTTGTTTGTTTTGTTTGTGTGTGTGTGTGTGTGTGTGTGTGTGAGAGAGAGAGAGAGAGAGAGAGAGAGAGAGAGAGAGAAAGAGTGTGTGTGCGTGTGTGTGTATGTGTGTGTGTGAGAGAGAGAGAGAGAAAGAGAGTGTGTGTGTGTGTGTGAGAGAGAGAGAGAGAAAGAGTGTGTGTGAGTGAGTGTGTGTGAGTGTGTGTGTGAGTGAGTGTGTGTATGTGTGTATGTGTGTGTGTGTGTGAGTGTGTGTGAGTGAGTGTGTGTGTGTGTGTGTGTGTGTACATATGGCTATTGAGATCATCCAACAGCTTGAGACCATGCCAGCTCCTGCAGTTACACACAGTTCCGCCGCATCGCACATACACCATCAAACATCACACATCACACATACAACATCACACATACAACATCACACATAACACATCAAACATCACACATCACACATCACACATACAACATCACACATACCACATCAAACATCACACATACAACATCACAAATCACACATCGCACAAACAAATTACACATCACACATTGCACATACAACACCACACATAGATCATCACACATCACACATACAACATCACACATACCACATCAAACATCACACCTAACAATACTGCATCACACATCGCACATCACACATAGCACATCAATCTTTACACATCACTCATAGCACATCAATCATTACACATCACACATCGCACCACATAACACATCCGAAATAGCACATCAATCATCTTGCATCGCACCATATCACATATTTCACATAGCACATCAATCATCACACATCCCACAAAGAACATCAATCATCACACATCGCACCGCATCACGCATCCCACATAGCACATCAATCATCACACATCGCATATCACTTATCATACACTAAATATCGCACGTCACACATCATCATTATCTGCCTTGCCGAGTGGCTTGGGCGACCATGTTCCTCCACACACGGCGACACCCGACAGAATGTACATAGACAGGAAAGGTAAACAATATAACATAACACAAAGTAATGTAGCTCTACAAAACATAATTACGAGACATAAAGGACGTTGCGGCGACTAACCTTCATCAGCAGACAAATACATGCACGAAACACATCATATAGTACAGGAGAATATCCTCCGGTGAGTACATTATCTTCTCCAGTGTAAGAACAAGTCAAGTTTCCACAAAACTCGAGTACTACATGGGGTAAGTTACTGTACAGGCCACATTACTACATAAATCACATTACTACATAAGTCAAGTTACTACATAAGTCACATGACTACATAAGTCACATGACTACATAAGTCACATTACTACATAAATCACATGAATACATAAGTCACAATACTACACAAGTCATAATACTACATACGTCACATTATTACAAATGTCAGTTACTATACAGGTCACATGACTACATAAGTCACATTACTACACAAGTCATAATACTACATACATCACATTATTTCAAATGTCAGTTACTATACAGGTCACATGACTACATAAGTCACATTACCACATTAATCAGTTACTACACAAGTCACATTACTACATAAGTCATAATACAATATATGTCACGTTATTACAAATGTCAGTTACTATACAAGTCAAATGACTGCATAAGTCACATTACTACATAAGTCACATTACTACATAAGTCACAATGTTACATAAGTCACAATACTACATAAGTCACATTACTACATAAGTCATGTTATTACACAAGTCACATTACTACATACGCCACATTACTCCATAAATCGCATTACTACATAAGTCAGTTACTACATAAGCCATATTACTACATAAGTCACATTACTACATAAGTCACATTACTACATAAGTCACATTGCTACATAAGTCACATTATTACATAAGTCAAGTTACTACATAAGTCACATTGCTACATAGTCACATTATTACATAAGTCACATTGCTACATAAGTCACATTACTACATAAGTCACATTACTACATAAGTCACATTACTACATAAATCAAGTTACTACATAAGTCACATTACTACATAAGTCACATTGCTACATAAGTCACATTACAACATAAGTCAGTTACTACATAAATCACATTACTACATAAGTCATATTACTACATAAGTCACATTACTACATAAGTCACATTGCTACATAAGTCACATTGCTACATAAGTCACATTATTATATAAGTCACATTGCTACATAAGTCGCATTATTACATAAGTCAAGTTACTACATAAGTCACATTGCTACATAAGTTACATTATTACATAAGTCATATTGCTACATAAGTCACATTATTAGATAAGTCACATTACTAAATAAGTCACATTATTACATAAATCACATTACTACATAAGTCACATTACTACATAAATCACATTATTACATAAATCACATTATTACGTAAGTCACATTGCTACATAAGTCACATTACTACATAAGTCACATTACTACATAAGTCACATAATTACATAAGTCACATTGCTACATAAATCAAGTTACTACATAAGTCACATTACTACATAAGTGGCATTGCTACATAAGTCACATTACTACATAAGTCACATTGCTACATAAGTCACATTACTACATAACTCACAATGCTACATAAGTCACATTATTACATAAGTCAAGTTACTATATAAGTCACATTACTACATAAGTCACATGACAACATAAGTCACATTACTACACAAGTCATATTACTACATACGTCAAATTATTACAAAAGTCAGTTACTATACAAGTCACATGACTACATAAGTCACATTACTACACAAGTCATAATACTACATAAGTCACATTACTACATAAGTCACATTACTACATATGTCACATTACTACATAAGTCACATTACTATATAAGTCACATTACAACATAAGTCACATTACAACATAAGTCACATTACTACATAAGTCACATTACTACATAAGTCACATTACAACATAAGTCACATTACAACATAAGTCACATTACTACATAAGTCACATTACTACATAAGTCACATTACAACACAAGTCACATTACTACATAAGTCACATTACTACATAAGTCACATTACTACATAAGTCACATTACAACATAAGTCACATTACTACATAAGTCACATTACAACATAAGTCACATTACTACATAAGTCACATTACTACATAAGTCACATTACTACATAAGTCACATTACTACACAAGTCATATTACTACACAAGTCATATTACTACATAAGTCACATTACTACACAAGTCATATTACTACACAAGTCACATTACAACATAAGTCACATTACAACATAAGTCACATTACTACACAAGTCACATTACAACATAAGTCACATTACTACATAAGTCACATTACTACACAAGTCACATTACTACATAAGTCACATTACTACATAAGTCACATTACTACATAAGTCACATTACTACATAAGTCACATTAATACATAAGTCAGTTACTACATATGTCAAGTTACGACACAAGTCCCATTACTACATAAATCACATTACAACATAAGTCACATTACAACATAAGTCACATTACAACATAAGTCAAATTACTACATAAGTCAAATTGCTACACAAGTCATATTCTAACATAAGTTAAGTTACTACACAAGTCACATTACAATTCATGTCACAATACTACATAAGTCACATTAACACACTATTCAAATTACTACACAGGTCAAATTACTACACATGCCATGGTGCTACAAATAACCGTACAAATGACCTACTTTAAGCTGCGTGGCTGCAGCAAGGTGAGACGTGTGAGACGACAACTCCGAGGGTTACAACTTGCCTGTTACGGGTTCTAGGAACATTTAAATGTTACCATGTTTGCTGAGAGACAGATCTTCTATGAGATTTCCCGGAATGATACAATATCGATTTCTAACGCCAAGTACCAGA
This sequence comes from Cepaea nemoralis, assembly GCA_014155875.1. NCBI lineage: Eukaryota > Metazoa > Mollusca > Gastropoda > Stylommatophora > Helicidae > Cepaea > Cepaea nemoralis. Next base: position 66,180 of record JACEFZ010027809.1, on the reverse strand, counting down.
GCCATCCTGCAAGAACTAGGAGCCAGAAAACGAGAGTCCATAATTAAAAACAAGAGCCAAGAACCAGGAACCAAGAATCAAGAACCATGAGCCAAGAAACAAGAGTCAGAACCAGGAATCGGCTAAAAGGGTCAAGAATTAAGGACAGTCACCAAGAACGAAAGAAAAGAACGAACGAACTTAATTTTTAAAAAGTCACAAACTGGGCACCAAGGACCAAGAAGCAAACATCCAAGAACTAAGCGCCTATGATTGCCCAGCAAAAGCCTACTCGTTAACGACCAAACTGTAATTTCCTTGTAACAAAAACATATCTGTAACTTTGGCTAGGAATATCATATTTGCTGCAGACGAACCTAAACATGCTGTCTGTCACCGGCAGAACAATATGAATTGTGTCTTAGACACGAAACATGAACACAGAATGCTCCTAATGGGAAATATGATTTAGTGCAGTGACGGAAGACGTCTGGTGGCGTGGTGGAGACAGACAGATGGTCGTTGACATGTGCAAAGTAGGACAGAAGATGAGTGACAGCAGACAATACAAGCACTGACACGAGCACAATCTACAGTTACACAAGATGATCCAGAATGGCGTCACCACACATCCATACATCATGTGCCACGCCGGTAAGCGTGGGCGGTCATGTTCTGCCATCTCACTCGATCACCAGAGTCGTGGATCAGCTCAGTGTTCCTGTCTCGACCATGCCACGTGGCCAAGCCATTCAGGTATTTACTTCTCATTCTTCCTCTTGGTCTGTTACTTTCCATCTTGCCAGTTGTCACCAAGTTCTCCAATCCATATCTTCTCATAACATGCCAAAAAAATTTTGACTGTCTACGTCTAATGTTTCTAAACAATTTATGATCTCCATTTGTTTCTTGAAGGACTTGTTCGTTGGTTTTTCAGTCTGTCCATGGTATTCTTTGCATTTTCTTCAGAAACCATATATCCACAGCCAACAGATTTTTTTTTTTTTCCAGCTTGACTGCTCATTGTCCACGCTTCACATCCATACAAAAATACAGGTTCTATATAGCACCTCAACACTCTTTTTCTCGTAACAATTGACATTTTTATAATGGTCAGTATGTTTTTCATCTTGCAAAAGTTACCTACGCCATGGCGATTCTTGTTCTAATCTCTTCAAGGCATCTCCCATCAGATGTTATGACTGTTCCGAGATAATTGTATAGATTCACTTGTGTAAGAATATTCCCATTTACTTGTATATTATATTGTGGTATTTCGTTCTTGCTAGTGCGATGTGCTCACATCGTGATTGTAACTGACTCAGAAAGCATGCTGAGGAAGGTGAGGACAGGCAAGCTTCGGGCAGAGTGGCTTGCTTCGCTTCGGAGGTCACGGGTGACAAGCATCGCCTGGATCTTTTCTCCGGGGCATGCCGGTGTGCTGGGGAATGAACAGGCGGACAAATTGGCTGGCTCTTCAAAACTTGGTGGAGTATTGATGTATGACAAGGCAGGCGTGGTTGCACGTGTGGGAGCACGTGTACACCAAGGAGGAGCAAATGGATCACCATGGTCTGTCAAGAATGAGACAGCGAGGAGCGACGAAGGGAATCTGGCCAACGCTCGACGCTCAGAGGAAAGTCGAGACGGACATATAATCAGATTGCTACTGGTGCCATTGCTGTTGGAACTCTTCGCTGGCTGCTGAGGATGGGGACGGAGCGCTTATGGGAATGCCCTGAATGCTGTGATGTCGGTTCCCTAAATCTATCAATGAATCAATCAATCTTACTAGTGACGACCATAATCTGTCTTCTTATAATTTAATTCTAACACTAGTTGTTCACTGTGTGCAACAACCGCATCTATTATATGTTGCAGATCCTGCTCATTGTCTGCAATCAATACTGTATCATCTGCATATCTAATGTTATTGATGTCCCCCCCCCCCCTCCCTCCCTCCCCCCAATAATGATCTTTTCATATCTTGTACATTTCTGAACATATTTTCACTGTACAGGGAAATAAGATCTGGAGACATTATACATCCCTGTCTCACACCTCTCTTAATAAGCTGATATTGACATACATCATTATTAATCCGTATGGTAGCTTGTTGTTTCCAATATATGTTTTTTATAAGTCTAATGTCCTTCCCATCAATTTGTAGATCTGCAAGCATATGTACCATGTTGACATGTCTTACTCTTTGAAAGCCTTTGTGTAGTCAATACAACAAAGATGTATATACACACATTACTTCTTTATGAACTCGATGTTGACGTAATCGAAAGGATAATAGCGCTCGCTCTTATACTTCCGGTAAGTTGATGGTCAGTTAGGCGGATCAACAGCCCCTAAACCGGCATTAAGTCGGGCATACACGTTGACTTGTCGTTCAGAAAGCAATGGCAACCTACTATTATAAATATCATCATTGCTGGACAGACATCGGGGAACACACATTCCAGTACAGACACTGCATGAAGAAGGTGGCAATGACGAGATCAACATAAGCACTGCTGGACAGACATCGGGGAACACACATTCCAGTCTAGACACTGCATGAAGAAGGTTCAACATAAGCACTGCTGGACAGACATCGAGGAACAAACATTCCAGTATAGACACTGCATGAAGAAGGTGGCAATGACGAGATCAACATAAGCACTGCTGGACAGACATCGAGGAACAAACATTCCAGTATAGACACTGCATGAAGAAGGTGGCAATGACGAGATCAACATAAGCACTGCTGGACAGACATCGAGGAACAAACATTCCAGTATAGACACTGCATGAAGAAGGTGGCAATGACGAGATCAACATAATCACTGCTGGACAGACATCGAGGAACAAACATTCCAGTATAGACACTGCATGAAGAAGGTGGCAATGACGAGATCAACATAAGCACTGCTGGACAGACATCGAGGAACAAACATTCCAGTATAGACACTGCATGAAGAAGGTGGCAATGACGAGATCAACATAAGCACTGCTGGACAGACATCGAGGAACAAACATTCCAGTATAGACACTGCATGACTGACACCTTGCCGTCTTGACAGAAGCTAGTTTCTACAATTGACTTAGACCTCTATACAGCACAAAGCCTGGGTTAAATTTAGAGACCATGTTGCCTTTGCAGATCCCTCTTTCGGCCTGCCTAGGTTACTCCAACAATACACCTGGAATAAGACAAGCTGCAGAAGCTGCCGGATTAGCACAGCAATGCTCCAGCTTCCCGCCTATATGAGCTTCCACTGCGTGACGTTTAGTTTTTAGGTTTCATTTCCTCGCACTAGGATAAGTCTTGTACCCTCCCAATTGCGCACCTCCACAGACAGTACATGTGGCAAACTATAATCCAGGGGTTGAACCCGGGGTGCGTCGCTAAAGAACAGTGAGGATATTAGTAATCCAGCCATGCCTTGTTCAGTTGCAGATCCTCCCTTGTCATATTCTGCTGTTGGGGTGTGGGGTGTTATAGTTGGAGATCCCCCCCCCCTTGCTATATTCTGCTGTTGGGGTGTGGGGTGTTATAGTTGGAGATCCCCCCTTTCCATATTCTGCTGTTGGGGCGTGGGGTGTTATAGTTGGAGATCCCCCCTTGTCATATTCTGCTGTTGGGGTGTGGGGTGTTATAGTTGGAGATACCCCCTTGCCATATTCTGCTGTTGGGGTGTGGGGTGTTATAGTTGGAGATCCCCCCTTGCCATATTCTGCTGTTGGGGTGTGGGGTGTTATAGTTGGAGATACCCCCTTGCTATATTCTGCTGTTGGGGTGTGGGGTGTTATAGTTGGAGATCCCCCCTTGTTATATTCTGCTGTTGGAGTGTGGGGTGTTATAGCTTCACATATATACTCGGTCACAGTATCTTGAGCAAGTGTGGTCAGTTTCCTTACAAGGCACCTTTCCTTCCTAGGCACATCGATGTGTGCGACAATGTCCATAAATTGTTGTTTCTAAGTGCACCCCTGAGCCGCACGGAGCGGGATAAGACTAACAATGTCATTACAGGGACTTCGGTCAAGTCATGACAAGCGTGGCATGGTCGAGACAGAAACACGGAGCAGATCCACGACTCTGGTGATCGAGTGAGATGGCAGAACATGACCGCCAACGCTTATCGGCATGGCACATGATGAATGAATGAATGAACTAATATCTTCATGGTGACAAACATATAGACAATATTTACTAATATATTAACATAACGTGGTAAATATATATATATAGGAGACTTTCTAATATATTAATCTAACGTGACAAACATATATAGGAGACTTTCTAATATATTAACCGAACGTGACAAACATATAGAGAAGACTTACTAATATATTAGCCGAACGTGACAAACAAATATAGCTTAATTATTAATACATTAACGAAACGTTGCAAACGTATAGAGAATAGTTACTCATATGTTGAACGTGATAAACATATAGAGAAGACGTAATAATATATTAACCGAACGTGACGAACACGGAAATTAAGGATCAATAACTTGAACGTGACAAACATACAGAGGAGACTTACTAATATATCAACCGAAAGTGGCAAACATACAGAGGACACTTAATAATATATCAACCGAAAGTGACAAACATATAGAGGAGACTTAATAATATATCAACCGAAAGTGACAAACATATAGAGGACACTTAATGATATATCAACCGAAAGTGACAAACATATAGAGGACACTTAATAATATATTTTTTTTTAATGTTGCATATCCCTTACAGGACGTCGCAGTCAACATCAGTATTATTCAGCTGCTGTTGATGCACTAGGCAAGATTACTCTCAGTAGTTTGCTATTGCTTTCTGAGCAACCGGCTCACATACTCCCGTAAGTTACCAGAGCGACTCGAACCGCTGCTGGTTCGGGCGCAGCTGCGTTACTCACGAGAATATACGGAGTTACGGCGAAAGCCATAAACCCCCTGGCCAGGGAAGAGAAGACTTAATAATATATTAACTGAACGTGACAAACAAGGTGGTTAAAGATCAATAACTTCAAAGTGATAAACATAGCGGATACTTACTTGGGTACCGAGTGTGCATGAAGCTGGGATATCTGGGCGTCAGAAGCGGGTGTGGTTGGTGTGTGAGGTCACGTGGTAGGTTGTACAATAAAGGGTTGATAGGCAGATGGGTGAAGTGAGGTGGCATGCCAACCCCGAGGGCATTCGGAGAGGCCCCGGTGCCAGGCATGCCTGCCATGGAGGCTAAAGTCCTGTTGCAAACTCTGAGTGGTTGGTAGAGTCCGGCAGCGTCCAGCTGCCCGTTGTGAATGTTGTCCAGGAGGTGTTTGAACTCATCGGCTGGCCACGCACTAAGTCTGTTTTCCGTCTCAGGGGTCAGAGATTTGTCTGCTCTTGGACTTGGCGGTGTCATTGACCTTAATGAGTGTCTCTGAATGTGAGGACTGGAACCACAGCCGTCTCGTGCATCCCTGGCTTCTCGCATCACCCTGTCTCTGCTGCGCTCTCTATCCCTCATGTCTCTAAAATCCCTCTCCCTCATAGCATCAAACAGGATTTCTCTGTCCCTCAACATATCCAATTCTTTATCCCTTGCGCTGTACTCCGTGTCACGAAAATCCTCCACGTCTTTGTCATTATGTTCATCCCTGTCTACCCTCGCTCTTTCTTTATGTCTGTCCTCTTTCAACAACTCCCTGCTGAGCATGGGTCTGACGGGGAAAGGCCTTGGTGGAGCAGATATAGCTGACACTGTGGACGAGGAAGAGTCTGAGGTCCCGATCAGAGACTCAATCGAGAACCCGTGACGTTTGGTCACGGTAGGTGTTGTAGACGTTGCCATGACAGCCACGGCAGCCGCCATCTTGCTCAATCTCTGAATGCCGACCACAAAAGTGTAAACTTGCTTCAGCAGACAAGATTCAAACTCAGGAGCCTCGTCAGGAATGATATTTGGAACTATAGAAGTGAATATCCTACTTGAAGAATCCGAGTGCATGTAAGATCCACGTCATATCGCTGTATTTCTGTAAAAAAAAAAAAAAAAATACATGAATACATGATTGTACATACAGATATAAATGTGGCTGTAATCAAGGTCATTGATTCAATAGTGCACCATTCATATCAACTCATTAAAGAGTAGCACGTGATTGTAAACAAAGATATAATTGTGGCTATCTATTAGAGTCACAGATTCATTAGTGTGTTAATCAAATAAACTAGTTAACCAGTCACATTTCTAGACTATCTTTCTGTCTTCGTTTTAACTATATGTACACCAGACAGATAATATATTAACGACATCTATATCACACAATTATTATGATTAACTACCTATATATCACACACTTACTAACCACTATTAACTACCTATAGATCACACAATTACTACTTTTAACTACCTATAGATCACACAATTACTACTTTTAACTCAACGGTTACATGGTTCTCACTAAACAACCATATTGTGAAAACAGACCTGCCGGCAGTAAGAATGGATGGGAGCATTCTGAGTAGAACCCAGTCAATGACATATCTTGGCGTGAGGCTTGATCGTAGCCTGTCCTTCAGAGATCATGTCGATTATGTCATAACGAAGGCTCGAAAAGGTTTGGCAGCAATGAGAGTCATGGCGACTGTCAATATCGAGTAAAGACTGCTATTACTTCTGTTCCAAGGACTTGTGCTTTCACGCATCGAGTATGCCCTGGCCATCCTCACTGTCAGCCCTACACAGATTGGAAGACTTGAAAAGGTACAAAACGAAGCCATGCGCATCATTTTGGGCTGCACGAGAGACACCAACTGTGTAGCAATGAGATACCTCCTTGACTTCCCGACAATGGAACACAGGATCAAGATCTGGAGAGCTCGTGCATACTTAAAAATAAGTGCAGATGAGCAGCACCCTCTGCATGACGCTGTATTCAGAGAAAAGGGTGACAGGCTAAAGAGGGGCAAATCATGGATGGGTCGGGCGGAAGATGTCGTCGGACAGGTCTGCAGTCTTACCAGTATCAACCCCGGCAAGGAATGGGTGCCGGTGCCTCCAGCTTTTAAGTGTACCTTCTCCTGCATTATCACACTCGACAGACGGTGCAGAGATCAGAACCCTGCCGCTGTCAATGCAGAGGTTAACGCGCTCATCTATGATCACTCAGATAGCCCCGAAGTGCTCATCTATACAGATGGATCTGTTGTAAAGCAGCAGAGAAGTGCGTGGGCATTTACAGCCCGTTCAGCGGGCCGAACCGTTCAAGAATCCAGTGGTGCCCACTCTATGACCACGAGCAGCATGACGATGGAGGTGATGGCAGTTACACAGGCTTTCATATGGCTGGAATCACAGCATTATACCAACGTGTGTGTACTAAGTGATTCAATGAGCATGATTCAGAAGGTCGAAGCTGGATCTGTACGTAGACAGTGGACTGAGTCGCTGCGGAAGTCTGTTGTCCGCAAAGTCACCTTCATCTTCGTCCCGGGACATGCGGGAGTCGAGGGAAATGAACGAGCTGATAAATTGGCTGGCTCTGCACCCCCTGTAGATGGCCAGCCCATGGATCGTGCGGATGTTATTAACGTCCTTAAAGATATGGCGAGAACAGAGGATTTTGACGCCAGTGATTCCACATCGCTCTCCAGGATGAAAGACCTGGGAGTAAGAATCGGCACAGCCAGACGCGAGAGGTACATCGGGGAAACAAAGCGCCTCGTCAACCAACACAGAACTGGCACTATTAGCCACCGGACGCTGATGCATATGCTGGGGGGAGGATCTGAGCACCTATGGACATGTCCGGAGTGCAACGAAGATACCCCAACTGATAACTAACTAACTAACTACCTATATATCAATAGTGAATGGAAATTGGGACAAACTATGGGAAAGACTCACACCCCATGTATCAACGAATAAATACAATAACAGGTAGGAAAATACGAAATACCATTGAATGTTTACAATCGAAGAATGTTGTAATATTGATGGGACAAGATGATATCGTCAATAGATGGGCGGGATATCTGGAAGATCTGTATGATGATAGGAGACCGGATGTAAATATTCAAAACAATGGTGAGGATCCACCAATACTTGCAGCGGAAGTTGAAAATGCACTACATGGCATGAAGAAAAGAAAGGCATCCGGTCCAGACAACATTACATTGAAAGAAATTGAGGCTCTATGTGACGTTTGAATTGAAATATTGACAGAATTACTAAATGGCGTCTACACAAGTGGGTACATTCCTAGTGACCTATTAAAATCCATATTTATAGTTCAGCCAAAGAAACCAGGCGCTTTAGAATGTGAAGAGCATTGCACAATCAATAAGTTTTATGAGTCACATGACAAAGCTGTTACTCAGAATCATTATAAAAAGAATAAGAAACCAGATTAAACCAAAAACTATTAATAAACAGTGTAGATTTGTGGAGGGAAAGGGCACAAACAACGCAATATATATTCTTAAGACATTATTGGATAGGGCTATAGAAGTAAAACATAGATCTGTACTAATGCTTGCAATTGACGGCAAAGATCTACGAATAATAAAGAACATATATTGGCAGTAAACAGCAGCCATAAGAATCAACAACCTTGTAAGAACATTTCAGTATATAAAGAAGGGTGACAGACAAGGTTGTGCATTGTCTCCTGATTTGTTCTCATTGTACAGTGAATATATAATGACATCTGCATTAAATATGCAAGGGATTCTGATTGGTGGACATAATATAAATAACTTAAGTTATGCTGATGACAGCGTCTTGACAGCAACAAGTCAGAAGGATTTACATGACATGATAGATACAGTGGTTGCAGAAAGTGAGAAAAAAAAATAAAATGGGTCTTAGCTTGAATAAAAGAAAGACAGAAGTCACGGTGATATCAAAGAAACAGATTGTGGCTAAATGTGCAATTAAAGTTCAAGACGTTATTTTGGGGCAAGTGCAGAAATTCAGATACCTAGGCACATGGATAACATCAGATGGAAGATGCATCACTGAGATAAAGAGCAGAATAGGACAAGCAAAAACTGCATTCTATCAAATGAAGAACGTTTTGTGCAATAAGTCACTGTCCTTGACAGTTATAAACAGAGTTCTTGAATGCTACATAGACTCAGTTTCTACATACGGCTGCGAATCCTGGACAATTTGTAAACAGGTGAAAATATCTATGGAAGACTTGGGGCAATCAGGGCGATTTAAGGGAAGCTGAGTCGCAAAGATGACTTATCATAAACATCAGAAAGAAGCAATCATCTTTTTTTTTATGCCACGTCATGAGAAGACAAAAAGTGGAACATGTTATGACAACCGGAAAGATTTGCGGAAAGAGAGATAGAGGAAGACAGTGTGAGAAGATCATTGATAGTCTTTTGTCATGGCAAGGAAGGGAGTCAACACATGAAATGATCCATGACGCTGGAGATTGTAATTTATGACGAGGCATGATCGCATACGCCAGCCGGCTAGGCATTGGTGTAACAGTATAGCTTAGGAGTAAAGAGTTAGGGAATGCTGCGCATTCATTAACTAGTGGGAAACCATAGTTGGTGAACGTGTGTGCACGAATGGATAGACGTATCCAGGGCTTGGACACACGTCACTTGGGGACTGGGAATTCAGGAGGTAAACAACAAGAATGTCGGAGTTTACCATCATGTTTGAAGATGATTGATTTTCACCTAATAAACGCATGAATTTATAAAAGACGAGACTTGTCCACTATATTATCACGAGCCTTCCACACTCAGCATTGTTATATCACCACGGCTACTGTGATATTGGGTGATGATAATATCACACAATTACTGCTGTTAACTACCTCTATATCGCACAATTACCACAGTTACCTACCACTATATCACACAATTACCACAGTTACCTACCTCTATATCACACAATTACCACAGTTAACTACCTCTATATCACACAATTAACACAGTTAACTACCTCTATATCACACAATTACCACAGTTACCTACCTCTATATCACACAATTACCACAGTTACCTACCTCTATATCACACAATTACCACAGTTAGCTATATCTATATCACACAATTACTACAGTTACCTACCACTATATCACACAATTACTACAGTTACCTACCTCTATATCACACAATTACTACATTTATCTACCTCTATATCACACAATTACCACAGTTACCTACCTCTATATCACACAATTACTACAGTTATCTAACTCTATATCACACAATTACCACAGTTACCTACTTCTATATCACACAATTACCACAGTTACCTACCTCTATATCACACAATTACCACAGTTACCTACCTCTATATCACACAATTACCACAGTTAGCTATCTCTATATCACACAATTACTACAGTTACCTACCACTATATCACACAATTACCACAGTTACCTACCTCTATATCACACAATTACTACACTTATCTACCTCTATATCACACAATTACCACAGTTAACTACCTCTATATCACACAATTACCACAGTTAACTACCTCTATATCACACAATTACCACAGTTACCTACCTCTATATCACACAATTACCACAGTTACCTACCTCTATATCACACAATTACTACAGTTAGCTATCTCTATATCACACAATTACCACAGTTACCTACCTCTATATCACACAATTACTACTGTTAGCTATCTCTATATCACACAATTACTACAGTTACCTACCTCTATATCACACAATTACTACAGTTACCTACCTCTATATCACACAATTACCACAGTTAGCTATCTCTATATCACACAATTACTACAGTTACCTACCACTATATCACACAATTACTACAGTTACCTACCTCTGTGTCACACAATTACTACAGTTACCTACCTCTATATCACACAATTACTACAGTTAGCTATCTCTATATCACACAATTACTACAGTTACCTACCACTATATCACACAATTACTACAGTTACCTACCACTATATCACACAATTACTACAGTTACCTACCTCTGTGTCACACAATTACTACAGTTACCTACCTCTATACCACACAATTACCACAGTTAGCTATCTCTATATCACACAATTACTACAGTTACCTACCTCTATATCACACAATTACCACAGTTACCTACCTCTATATCATACAATTACCACAGTTAGCTATCTCTATATCACACAATTACTACAGTTACCTACCTCTATACCACACAATTACCACAGTTAGCTATCTCTATATCACACAATTACTACAGTTACCTACCTCTATATCATACAATTACCACAGTTAGCTATCTCTATATCACACAATTACTACAGTTACCTACCTCTATACCACACAATTATCACAGTCAACTACCTCTATATCATACAATTATCACAGTTACCTACCTCTATGTCACACAATTATCACAGTTAACTACCTCTATATCACACAATTATCACAGTCAACTACCTCTATATCACACAATTACTACAGTTAACTACCTCTATATCACACAATTATCACAGTTAACTACCTCTATATCACACAATTATCACAGTTAACTATCTCTATATCACACAATTATCACAGTTAACTACCTCTAAATCACACAATTATCACAGTCAACTACCTCTATATCATACAATTATCACAGTTAACTACCTCTATATCACACAATTATCACAGTCAACTACCTCTATATCACAAAATTATCACAGTTACCTACCTCTATATCACACAATTATCACAGTTACATACCTCTATATCACACAATTACTACAGTCAACTACCTCTATATCACACAATTATCACAGTCAACTACCTCTATATCACACAATTACTACAGTTAACTACCTCTATATCACACAATTATTACAGTTACCTACCTCTATATCACACAATTATCACAGTCAACTACCTCTATATCACACAATTACCACAGTCAACTACCTCTGACTGTGACGGCTGCTGCTCTAAGTGTAAACTCAGAAATGGGAACCCAGGTGGCGCAGTGCCCAGCATGTATGCCTACCCACCTGCTGGTTATATGTTCAAATCCATATTCACCCGAGACCCACCCAACCTAGCAGCGGTACTGGCACATGTTCCGGGAAATAAAGACGGCCTGTGCCACATCGTCCGCATCAGCCAGTCAGTGTTGAACAGGCCACACAGCCAGCGCCATACCCTCGACACGTCTCGGGGCGGGAACATGTTGCTTCCATATACTTTTATGTGAAGATAGTTATTACATGAAGTCATTTTATCTCATACATGCATTACTGTAACCATTTCTGTCTCTTACACGTATTACTGTAACTATTGTTATCTCTTACATATATTACTGTGACTCTTTCCATCTTAGATATTTATTTCTTTAGCTTCTTCTATGTTATATATTTATTAATTCTACTTAATCTATCTTAGCTATTTATTACCTTCACTCCTTCTATCTTACATATTTAATACCTTCACTCCTTCTATCTTAGATATGTATTACCTTCACTCCTTCCATCTCTGATATTTATTACCTTCATTCCTTCTATATTACATATTTAATACCTTCACTCCTTCTATCTTAGATATGTATTACCTTCACTCCTTCCATCTCTGATATTTATTACCTTCACTTCTATCTTACATATTTAATACTCCTTCTATATTGGACATTTATTATTTTAACCCCATCTATATAAAACAGTTATTAATGTAACTGCTTCAATATAAAATATTTATTAATATAACTCCTTCTATATAAAATATTTATTAATGTAACTGCTTCTATATAAAATATTTATTAATGTAGCTCCTTCTATATAAAATATTTATTAATTTAACTACTTCTATATAAAATATGTGTTACTTTAACTCCTTCTGTCGTATAAATTATTATCTAAATTATTTCCATGTTACATATTCATTGATGTAAACCCTTCAATGTTACATATTTATTGCCTTAATTCTTTCTATCTGAGGCAATGGCTACTTTAACTTATCGCTAAATTACATTGATTAGTATACTCTGTCTATCTCATTCGTCCATTACTTGAACTCTTTCTATCTCTGACGCTTACTGTTTTATTCCGATATCTGATACTCATTAGTTGAAGTCCTTGTATGTCAGGCATTTATTTAATTATCCCCTCATGTGTCAGATATTTATTACTTTAACTGCTTCTGTCTCCGTTATTTATTACTTTAACTGTTTCTGTCTCCGTTATTTATTACTTTCACTGTTTCTGTCTCCGTTATTTATTACTTTCACTGTTTCTGTCTCCGTTATTTATTACTTTCACTGTTTCTGTCTCCGTTATTTATTACTTTGACTACTTCTATCTCTGTCATTTATATATGTAACTGTTTCTGTTTCTGTCATTTATATCTTTAACTGCTTTTGTCTCCGTCATTTATTACTGTAACTGTTCTGTTTCTGTCATTTATATCTTTAACTACTTCTGCCTCCGTCATTTATTACTTTTGTATGCTCTATCCTTGACGTTCATTACTTTAAGATGTTTTATTTTTTAATCTCAAACATTGAGTGTTTTAAACGCCCTCTGTCTCTGACATGTACTACTTTAACTAAATCTATCTCAAACATGTGTTACTCTAACTCCTTATTACGTTGACACCTTCAGTCTATGATATTTATTACTTTACCTACATCAGTGTCTAACATTTATTACTTGACCTACATCAATGTTAAACTTGTATTACTTGACCTATATCTACGTCAGACAATTATTACTGTAAAGCAGGGGTGGGCAAACTACGGCCCGCGGGCCGCATGCGGCCCGCCAAGTGATTTTATGCGGCCCGCGAGGGCATTTAAAAATAAAATGTTATAAATTCGTTTGTAAGTTTATTTTGTTGAATTTTACAGAATTTCATGTACCGTTATGATGAGTGTCAATAACAAACGTAAGATTGAAAATGACTGCCGTGTTTTTAATGATGAATTGACAACTAAGTACTGTTTTATAAAGGTTGGTAGCAAATCAGTTTGCTTGTTGTGTCGTGAGTAAGTGGCTGTCTTCAAGGAGTCATCATTATCATCATCATGATCTTCTACCACTTCTGCCATCAAGCGGCGTGGGGAGGAATAATTTGCGTTCCAGCGCCCGGTGGGCGGCACTGGATAGTGTCATTCCGTGTGGCTGTAAAATGTCTTTAATGTCCTCAATCCATTTTCTCGTTGGACGTCCTCTTGGTCTCGTCGCAGATGATCTTTGATGGAAGGCCAGTGATGGTAGTTGCTGGTGTTGCATTCTAACAACATGGCTAAACCACTTGATCTTCTGTCTTTCAATAAATGTGGCACAAGGTGTTGATACCCACAGTCTGTCTGACAATAGCATTTCTTACTCGGTCTCGGATTGTTAAGTTGGCAGCTCTCCTTGGGCATCTCATTTCGCAGTTGTTGATTTTGCGAAGGTGTAATTTGGATAAAGTCCAGGTTTGAGATTGGCAGCATAGGGTTGGTGTGAATATGCTGTTTATTATCTGTCGTTTTGCGAGCATGGGTATATTTGGATGTTTCAGTAAGGGTGATAGTTGATATGTAAGTGCACTAGCTTTTTGACATCTGATTTCAATTTCTCTGTCTAATCTGCCATCTTCTGTGATCATACTTCCAAGATATTTGAATTCTGTAACTTTTTTCAGAGTTGTGCTATTTAACTGTATACTTAGTGGGCCTGGCGATCTGCTAACTTGCATTACTTCGGTTTTAGCTGTATTTATACTCATATTGTATCCCCTGGATGATGAACTCAGATTATTAATATGATTTTGAAGTCTGCCCTCGTCGCTATAAAACAGGCACTGATCGTCTGCAAATAAAAGTTCATTTATTCCCTGTGGGTCAGTTGTTTCATCTGGAGTAAAGAGTTCTAAATTTTCTGAATCTGGTCTGTCGAGACTTGCTTCTTTGGAAATTCTGTCCATGTAGATATTGAATAGCAGGGGAGAGAGCACACATCCCTGCCTCACTCCTGTATTGACTGTGAACATATCTGATATACCTTCCTGTAGTAGGGGAGAGAGCACACATCCCTGCCTCACTCCTGTATTGACTGTGAACATATCTGATATACCTTCCTGTAGTAGGGGAGAGAGCACACATCCCTGCCTCACTCCTGTATTGACTGTGAACATATCTGATATACCTTCCTGTAGTAGGGGAGAGAGCACACATCCCTGCCTCACTCCTGTATTGACTGTGAACATATCTGATATACCTTCTTGTGTTCTTACTGCACTTCGGCTCAAGTGGTACATGGCTATGATGTTTTCTAGCAGTTGCCCTTGTATCCTTCAAGGAGTACAATGTAAAAAGACATTATCAAACAAAACATTCCGATTTCGGATACAATGCAACGACTGAAGATAAAGAAAGGAAATGCCTTGAGTTGGTGAAAAATTTGGAGAAACAGCAAACTGTTTTCACTAAACAGTCTTCGATTCAAAATGCCGCAACTGAAGCTAGTCTTGTGCTGTCACACAGAATTGTAAAACAGAACAAGCCATTTTCTGATGGCGAGTTCATCAAGGAATGTTTGGTAGATGCAGCAAACATTATGTGTCCAGAAAAAAAAACATATTTGACAACATTACTTTATTAAGGAGACCTGTGGTCAGACGTGTTGACAAGATCAGTGAAGATTTGATGCATACACTTCAAGATGCAAGTAAAACCTTTTTGTGGTACTCTCTTGCATTGGATGAGAGTACCGATGTACATGATACTGCCCAATTATTGATATTTATGCGTGGAATAAACACTTCTTTCAAACTCACTGAAGAGTTACTGAGTGTTGAGTCACTCAAAGACACAACCACAGGCCATGATATATTCAATGCTGTTACTTACTGTGTTGAAAGAACTGGGTTGGTTTGGAACAAGATGGCAAGTGTTACAACTGACGGAGCTCGTGCTTTGACTGGAACAAAATGTAGGTCTGGTAAAGTTGATAAGTGATAAGATTAAAGCAGAATATCCAGACCACACATTATTACCACTTCACTGTGTGATTCATCAAGAAAGTCTGTGTAAAACTGTTTTGAATATCAAGCATGTTATTGACCCAGTTGTCAGTGTCATCAACCTCATCAGATCAAGAGGACTTAATCACAGACAGTGAACCACACCAATGTTCGATGGCTGAGTCTTGGCAAGATGTTGAGGCGAGTGTGGGAACTCAGAGAAGAAATAGTGATGTTCCTAGGCATCGCATGTGACTTTAATACTAACATTGTCAATAAAGAGTGGCAGTTTGACTTTATGTTTGCCATTGAAATTATGGAAAAGTTAAATGAACTGAATGTCAAACTTCAGGGTAATGGTGTGTTTGCATATGAATTGTATGTATGTGTAAAATCATTTCAGGCAAAACTCTCACTGTTCTCCAGACAAGCAAGTGAAAAAAGATTTTGTCACTTCCTTTTGCTGAAACAAGAAACCATTTCTGGTGAAATGACTGAAAAGTACAAAGCCCAATTAGATGCATTGATTGAAGAATTTGGATGGAGATTCCAAGATTTCAAGAAATTAGAGCCATAGTTCAATATTCTCAGTTCACCTTTTAGTGGAGAAGCTGATACAGCCGCAGAGGACATACAGTTGGAGCTGCTTGACTTACAAGCAGATCATGACCTGAAAGAGAAATTCAAGACAGATGGTTTGCTGGATTTCTATGGATCTTTATCACAAGAATCATTTCCCAACTTGAAAAACTTTGCAGCTAAACTTTTATCATTATTTGGATCAACAAACATTTGCGAACAAGCATCCTCTTGCTTGAAGATCAACAAATCTAAGAATAGGTCTTTATTGTCGGACTGCAACTTGCATGCTGTCATGCGAATTTCAACAAGTAAACTTGCTCCAGAATTCAAGAATATTGTCAAAAATTGCCAACAGTTACATACATCTCATTAGAAATCAACAACTGTAGTGGCAATGTAGTCGCTGTGTGTCTAAATTAAAGCCATTGATAGATAATAAGGAATATTTGGTATGATAACAAGTTGTAAAATCGTGTTAACAAATTAGTAAACGTTTTTGTTCATATTGTCAAATATAATGTATAAGTGTATAAGTAAAATAAAATTGCAATAGTTAGTTATTTATACTGCTTAATAACCTATAAATAATTAATAATTTCTTATTGTGATAGGTTGCTGTAAACAAAATGGATATATATATATATATATATATATATATATATATATATATATATATATATATATATATATATATATATATATATATATATATATATATATATATATATGCGGCCCGCCACTAGCTTTACATTTGTCAATGAGGCCCACCGCACGAAAAGTTTGCCCACCCCTGCTGTAAAGCTTTCTATCTCAGACATTGCTTTAAGCTGTCTGTGTCTCTGACATGTATTACTTTTCGCGCTTTCCTTGTAACCGCCGGACATGTTAAGGGAGATATATTTATAACTTGAACTATCACTTGGCTGTCCGTGACAGAAAGAATGCACAATAACAAAGATTGTACAATAAGAAAGAATGTACAATAACAATGATTGTATAATAAGAAAGAATGTCTTGACGCCTAAACATTTGTAACAATGATGACGTCATTGAGATATCATGTGAATTCTCCTCGTACAACTGTCCTCACACCTTTGGGAACGATTTCAGAAGTGATACATCACATTATAAACACGAAAGTCGGAACTATCACGAGCGGCGGGGTGGAACAGGGAGGGGAAACCAGGACAGAGTGGATTCATGTGATCGAGTATACTTCTGTTTCTTTCCAGTTCATCTTTCCAGAGGTCGAGGTCATGTGTGATAATTCACATTAGAGGTCAGTCTGTCCGACCAGGCATGCGTGCTGGGTCAGGTCTACACTCTTAAGATAAATGCCACCCAAGGTCCATGACTCTTGTCTACTTGAGGGCGGCGGGTTGTCATGCTAACAACCTTACCAGGGCTTGTCGTGTCCGCCTAACCTGTACAATGTCCAACTTCTGCTGCTGCCTTATGTCTCCTTTTGTAGCATAGATCCTCCGTCAACTTTGACCAGCTACTGCAGATTACCCATGCCCTCCCAGTATTACTCATCTCTGTCTCTCTTCTCCTCTACGTGAGTTTTAGGTCTCCCCTATTTCGTTTTTTTTTGTGTGTTATATATAGACAAGGGACTTTCGTGTAATACCATTTCTTGTAATACTATTTCTTGTAATACTATTTCTTGTAATACTATTTCTTGTAATACTATTTCTTGTAATACTATTTCTAGATGTTCCGGATGTGTGTCCTACCGCGCGCCTGCGACTTTCCCTCACCTCTTGATTCTCTGGAATCTGCCCGACCGTCTCTCTCTCTCTCTCTCTCTCTCTCTCTGTTTGTTCGTTCGTTCGTTCTCTCTCTCTCTCTGTCTGTCTGTCTCTCTCTATCTCTCTCTGTCTCTCTCTATCTCTCTCTCTCTATCTCTCTCTGTCTCTCTCTCTCTCTCTCTCTCTCTCTCTCTCTCTCTGTTCGTTCGTTCGTTCGTTCTCTCTCTCTCTGTCTGTCTGTCTCTCTCTATCTCTCTCTGTCTCTCTCTATCTCTCTCTGTCTCTCTCTATCTCTCTCTGTCTCTCTCTATCTCTCTCTCGCTCTCTCCCTCTCTCCCTCTCTCTCCACCTCTCTCTCTCTCTGTCTGTATGTCTCTATCTCTCTCCATCTCTCTCGCTCTATCCCTCTCTGGTTCTCTCTCTCTCTCTCTGTCTCGCTCTATCTTCTGCTTCTTCTCTCTCTCTCTCTCTCTCTCTCTATCTCTAAAAAAAGTCGCTTAAAGGTCGATAGGGTCGACTTCATTGCACCGGGTTTTTATCCCATATAGTTCAGTCTCTTTTCTCAGCGCGGAAACCATCGCATGAAGCATGAATTCCGTAGCTCCAGCGACGACACTCAGGAGTCTCCGAAAAAATGCATCCGTGAATCGAACCCACATCCTTCAGAGCCCGAGTCATATGGCTTGACCACTTCACCACGGAGACCCTCTCTCTAAGTTCCGTGTCACTAATTCTGTCATATCGTTCAGTCCTTCTATTCTGTCACACCATTCAGTCCGATTCTGTCACACCATTAAGTCTATATATTCTCTCACACCATTCAGTCTATCTATTCTGTCACACAATTCAGTCTATCTATTCTGTCACACCATTCAATCCTTCTATTCTGTCACACCATTAAGTCTATCTATTCTGTCACACCATTCAGTCTATCTATTCTGTCACACCATTCAATCCATCTATTCTGTCACAAAATTCAGTCTACCTATTCTGTCACACCATTCAATCCTTCTATTCTGTCACACCATTCAGTCTATCTATTCTGTCACACAATTCAATCTGTCTATTCTGTCACACCATTAAATCCTTCTGTTCTGTCACACCATTCAGTCTATCTATTTTGTCACACCATTCAGTCTATCTATTCTGTCACATCATTCAGTCCTTCTGTTCTGTCACACCATTCAGTCTATCTATTCTGTCACAGCATTCAGTCTATCTATTCTGTCACACCATTCAGTCTTTCTATGGTGTCACACCATTCAATCTTTCTATTCTGTCACACCATTCAGTCTATCTATTTTGTCACACCATTCAGCCTATCTATTTTGTCACACCATTCAGTCTGTTTATTCTGTCACACCATTCAATCTTTCTATTCTGTCACACGATTCGGTCCTTCTATTCTGTCACACCATTCAGTCCTTCTATTCTGTCACACCATTCAATCTTTCTATTCTGTCACACCATTCAGTCTATCTATTCTGTCACACCATTCAGTCTATCTATTCTGTCACACCATTCAATCTTTCTATTCTGTAAACCCATTCAGTCTATCTATTCTGTCACACCATTCAGTCTATCTATTCTGGCACACCATTCAGTCTTTCTATCATGTCACACAATTCAGTCTATCTATTCTGTCACACCATTCAGTCTATCTATTCTGTCACACCATTCAATCTTTCTATTCTATCACACCATTCAGTCTATCCATTCTGTCACACCATTCAGTCTATCTATTCTGTCTCACCATTCAGTCTATCTATTCTGTCACACCATTCAGTCCTTCTATTCTTTCACACCATTCAGACTATCTATTCTGTCACACCATTCAGTCCTTCTATTCTGTCACACCATTCAGTCCTTCTATTCTGTCACACCATTCAGTCTATTTATTCTGTCACACCATTCAGTCTATCTATTCTGTCACACCATTCAGTCTATCTATTCTGTCACACCATTCAGTCCTTCTATTCTGTCACACCATTCAGTCTATCTATTCTGTCACACCATTCAGTCTTTCTATTCTGTCACACCATTCAGTCTATCTATTCTGTACACTATTCAGTCTATCTATTCTGTCACACCATTCAATCTATCTATTCTGTCACACCATTCAGTCTATCTATTCTGTCACACCCTTCAGTCCTTCTATTCTGTCACACCATTCAGTCCTTCTATTCTGTCACACCATTCAGTCCTTCTATTCTGTCACACAATTCAATCTTTCTATTCTGTCACACCATTCAGTCTATCTATTCTGACACAATATTCAGTCTATCTATTCTGTCACACCATTCAGTCTTTCTTTCATGTCACACAATTCAGTCTATCTATTCTGTCACACCATTCAGTCTATCTATTCTGTCACACCATTCAATCTTTCTATTCTATCACACCATTCAGTCTATCTATTCTGTCACACCATTCAGTCTATCTATTCTGTCACACCATTCAGTCTATCTATTCTGTCACACCATTCAGTCCTTCTATTCTGTCACACCATTCAGTCTATCTATTCTGTCACACCATTCAGTCCTTCTATTCTGTCACACCATTCAGTCCTTCTATTCTGTCACACCATTCAGTCTATTTATTCTGTCACACCATTCAGTCTATCTATCCTGTCACACCATTCAGTCTTTCTATGATGCCACACAATTCAGTCTATCTATTCTGTCACACCATTCAGTCTATCTATTCTGTCACACCATTCAGTCCTTCTATTCTGTCACACCATTCAGTCTATCTATTCTGTCACACCATTCAGTCTATTCTGTCACACCATTCAGTCTATCTATTCTGTCACACCATTCAGTCTATCTATTCTGTCACACCATTCAGTCTATCTATTCTGTCACACCATTCAGTCTATCTATTCTCTCACACCATTCAGTCCTTCTATTCTGTCACACCATTCAGTCCTTCTATTCTGTCACACCATTCAGTCTATTTATTCTGTCACACCATTCAGTCTATCTATCCTGTCACACCATTCAGTTTTTTCTATGGATGCCACACAATTCAGTCTAATCTATTCTGTCACACCATTCAGTCTATCTATTCTGTCACACCATTCAGTCCTTCTATTCTGTCACACCATTCAGTCTATCTATTCTGTCACACCATTCAGTCTATTCTGTCACACCATTCAGTCTATCTATTCTGTCACACCATTCAGTCTATTCTGTCACACCATTCAGTCTTTCTATGATGCCACACAATTCAGTCTATCTATTATGTCACACCATTCAGTCCTTCTATTCTGTCACACCATTCAGTCTATCTATTCTGTCACACCATTCAGTCTATTCTGTCACACCATTCAGTCTATCTATTCTGTCACACCATTCAGTCTATCTATTCTGTCACACCATTCAGTCTATCTATTCTGTCACACCATTCAGTCTATCTATTCTGTCACACCATTCAGTCTATCTATTCTGTCACACCATTCAGTCTATCTATTCTGTCACACCATTCAGTCTATTCTGTCACACCATTCAGTCTATCTATTCTGTCACACCATTCAGTCTATTCTGTCACACCATTCAGTCTTTCTATGATGCCACACAATTCAGTCTATCTATTCTGTCACACCATTCAATCTATCTATTCTGTCACACCATTCAGTCCTTCTATTCTGTCACACCATTCAGTCTATCTATTCTGTCACACCATTCAGTCTATTCTGTCACACCATTCAGTCTATCTATTCTGTCACACCATTCAGTCTATCTATTCTGTCACACCATTCAGTCTATCTATCCTGTCACACCATTCAGTCTTTCTATTCTGTCACACCATTCAGTCTATCTATTCTGTCACACCATTCAGTCTATTCTGTCACACCATTCAGTCTTTCTATGATGCCACACAATTCAGTCTATTCTGTCACACCATTCAGTCTTTCTATGATGCCACACCATTCAGTCTATTCTGTCACACCATTCAGTCTTTCTATGATGCCACACAATTCAGTCTGTACGCTGGCATAAGATAGTGAATTTATGTATTTTATGTTAAAACGTATATGGTTGTTGTCCGTGTGTCTGATCTGCTATACAGTAGTACATACAGACTTAACTTTGGAGTCCAATGTTTTAAGTTTGGTACCAAGTTTAATGTCCGGCTTCCACAAATGTCCTAGGTGTATAACATCTCATTGTACCTTTTGAATTCTTTTAAAATAGATATCGCTGTTTCCCTATGTTTGTGTACAATGGTACCTAAATATGTGTATGATCCCATCTGTATGATCCCATCTGTTATTGCGAGATCCCAACAAAGACCATCAGGTTACCATTTGTTTCATTGATTCTGATATAGGCCAGCATGGCCGAATGGATAAGAACACTCGTTCTTAAACGTCCGAAGTGCTGATTTCGAGGTAGCGGGTTCAACCCCTACACCGGTCAGTTGGACCAAAATGTTGACTTCTCGTCCTTGACATGGAGACGTAAATTACAAAAACCTCTGAAGTCGGAGTGGTTTCGCCTGATGGTGAGAGACATCGGCATTAGGGAAAGCTAATCCACACGCAAAAAAAAATAAAATATAAAACCACATCTTCTAGGCTTCCATAGATTTATTCGCCTGTGTACTAATTGTCCAGGACTGGCAGCCAATATGTTATAACTGGTTCAATATAACATGCAAGAACTCTTTTTCTAACGTTCAAGGACAGTGACTTATTGCACAAAATGTTCTTCATTTGATAGCATGCAGTGTTTGCTTGTCCTGTTCCGCTCGTTATCTCGGTGATGCATCTTCCATCTGATATTATCCATGTGCCTAGCTATTTGAATTTCTGCACTCGTCCCAAGATAAGGTCCTGTATTTTAATTACACATTTAGGCTCGCTGTTACAGATACTGCTAAATAATTTGTGCAGTAATTCAGCTGAAGTGTTTTCAAGCCGCCGGTAATTTTATTCTTTCAAATCCTGCACCCAGGACCTCATGGTTTTAACCCTTATCCAAGAAGGCTTGGTGTGCCATGCCACTACCCAAGAGACCGGGCTGTGAGTGTGATTTCTTTAGAAACCAGTTGTAGTACAGGTTATCAGCCATGATATGGGATTTGCTACTGATGGTTTATCGTGAACATTGTGCTCCGGTGAATATGGTTATTTGTGTCACTCGTATGCTAGCCCACTACTCATTGTTCCCACATATACTTGCTCATTCAGCAATGTTGTGATAGTGCAGTGGTGCTAGCTACCTCACTATTGTTATTTTACCTCATATACGCTAATTCACTCGCCATAGTTGTTTTATCTTACACATGTTAGTTCACTCAGCATCGTTACTTTATCTCATATACACTAGTTCACTCGCCATAGTTATTTTATCTCCTATATAGTTCACTCGCCATAGCTAGTTAATCTCACACATGCTAGTTCACTCGCCATAGCTAGTTTATCTCATATACAATAGTTCACTCGCCATAGCTAGTTTATCTCACACATGCTAGTTCACTCGCCATAGCTAGTTTATCTCATATACAATAGTTCACTCCCCATAGCTAGTTTATCTCATATACAATAGTTCACTCGCCATAGCTAGTTTATCTCATATACAATAGTTCACTCGCCATAGCTAGTTTATCTCATATACAATAGTTCACTCGCCATAGCTAGTTTATCTCATATACAATAGTTCACTCGCCATAGCTAGTTTATCTCATATACAATAGTTCACTCGCCATAGCTAGTTTATCTCATATACAATAGTTCACTCCCCATAGCTAGTTTACTCTCATATACAATAGTTCACTCGCCATAGCTAGTTTATCTCATATACAATAGTTCACTCGCCATAGCTAGTTATCTCATATACAATAGTTCCACTCGCCATAGTAGTTTATTCATATACAATAGTTCACTCGCCATAGCTAGTTTATCTCATATACAATAGTTCACTCCCCATAGCTAGTTTATCTCATATACAATATTCACTCGCCATAGCTAGTTTATCTCATATACAATAGTTCACTCGCCATAGCTAGTTTATCTCAATACAATAGTTCACTCGCCATAGTAGTTTATCTCATATACAATAGTTCACTCGCCATAGCTAGTTTATCTCATATACAATAGTTCACTCGCCATAGCTAGTTTATCTCATATTTCAATAGTTCACTCGCCATAGCTAGTTTATCTCATATACAATAGTTCACTCGCCATAGCTAGTTATCTCATATACAATAGTTCACTCGCCATAGCTAGTTTATCTCATATACAATAGTTCACTCGCCATAGCTAGTTTATCTCATATACAATAGTTCACTCCCCATACTAGTTTATCTCATATACAATAGTTCACTGCCATAGCTAGTTTATCTCATATACAAAAGTTCACTCGCCATAGCTAGTTTATTCATATACAATAGTTCACTCGCCATAGCTAGTTTATCTCATATACAATAGTTCACTCGCCATAGTAGTTTATCTAAAATACAATGTTCACTCGCCATAGCTAGTTTATCTCATATACATAGTTCACTCGCCCTAGCTAGTTTATCTCATATACAATAGTTCACTCGCCATAGCTAGTTTATCTCATATACAATAGTTCACTTCGCCATAAGCTAGTTTATCTCATATACAATAGTTCACTCGCCATTAGCTAGTTTTCTCATTACAATATTCACTCGCATAGCTAGTTTATCTCATATACAATAGTTCACTCGCCATAGCTAGTTATCTCATATACAATAGTTCACTCGCCATAGCTAGTTTATCTCATATACAATAGTTCACTCGCCATAGCTAGTTTATCTCATATACAATAGTTCACTCGCCATAGCTAGGTTTATCTCATATACAATAGTTCACTCGCCATAGCTAGTTTTATCTCATATTACAATAGTTCACTCGCCATAGCTAGTTATCTCATATACAATAGTTCACCTCGCCATAGCTAGTTTATCTCATATACAATAGTTCACTCGCCATAGCTAGTTTATCTCATATACAATAGTTCACTCCCCATAGCTAGTTTATCTCATATACAATAGTTCACTCGCCATAGCTAGTTTATCTCATATACAATAGTTCACCTCGCCATAGCTAGTTTATCTCATATACAATAGTTCACTCGCCATAGCTAGTTTATCTCATATACAATAGTTTCACTCGCCATAGCTAGTTTATCTCATATACAATAGTTCACTCGCCATAGCTAGTTTATCTCATATACAATAGTTCACTCGCCATAGCTATTTTATCTCATATACAAATAGTTCACTCGCCATAGCTAGTTTATCTCATATACATAGTTCACTTCGCCATAGCTAGTTTATCTCATATACAATAGTTCCTCGCCATAGCTAGTTTATCTCATATACAATAGTTCACTCGCCATAGCTAGTTATCTCATATACAATAGTTCACTCGCCATAGCTAGTTTTATCTCATATACAATAGGTTCACGTCGCCATAGCTAGTTTATCTCATATACAATAGTTCACTCGCCCATAGCTAGTTTATCTCATATACAATAGTTCACTCGCCATAGCTAGTTTATCTCATATACAATAGTTCACTCGCCATAAGCTAGTTTATCTCATATACATAGTTCACTCGCCATAAGCTAGTTTAGCTCATATACAATAGTTCACTCGCCATAGCTATTTTATCCTCATATACGATAATTCACTCGCCATAGCTAGTTTATCTCATATACAATAGTTTCACTCGCCATAGCTAGTTTATCTCATATACAATAGTTCACTCGCCATAGCTAGTTTATCTCATATACAATAGTTCACTCGCCATAGCTAGTTTATCTCATATACAATAGTTCACTCGCCATAGCTATTTCATCTCGAATACAATAGTTCACTCGCCATAGCTAGTTTATCTCATATACAATAGTTCACTCGCCATAGCTAGTTTATCTCATATACAATAGTTCACTCCCCATAGCTAGTTTATCTCATATACAATAGTTCACCCCCCATAGCTAGTTTATCCATATCCCAATAGTTCACTCGCCATAGCTAGTTTATTCATATACAATAGTTCACTCGCCATAGCTAGTTTTATCTCATATACAATAGTTCACTCGCCATAGCTAGTTTATCTCATATACAATAGTTCACTCCCCATAGCTAGTTTATCTCATATACAATAGTTCACTCGCCATAGCTAGTTTATCTCATATACAATAGTTCACTCGCCATAGCTAGTTTATCTCATATACAATAGTTCACTCGCCATAGCTAGTTTATCTCATATACAATAGTTCACTCGCCATAGCTAGTTTATCTCATATACAATAGTTCACTCGCCATAGCTATTTTATCTCATATACAATAGTTCACTCGCCATAGCTAGTTTATTCTATATACAATAGTTCACTCGCCATAGCTAGTTTATCTCATATACAATAGTTCACTCGCCATAGCTAGTTTATCTCTATACAATAGTTCACTCGCCATAGCTAGTTTATCTCATATACAATAGTTCACTCGCCATAGCTAGTTTTATCTCATATACAATAGTTCACTCGCCATAGCAGTTTATCTCATATACAATAGTTCACTCGCCATAGCTAGTTTATCTCATATACAATAGTTCACTCGCCATAGCTAGTTTATCTCATATACAATAGTTCACTCGCCATAGCTATTTTATCTCATATACAATAGTTCACTCGCCATAGCTATTTCATCTCGAATACAATAGTTCACTCGCCATAGCTAGTTTATCTCATATACAATAGTTCACTCGCCATAGCTAGTTTATCTCACACATGCTAGTTCACTCGCCATAGCTAGTTTATCTCACACATGCTAGTTCACTCGCCATAGCTAGTTTATCTCACTCATTCTAGTTCACTCGCAATAAAGGGTCATTAAATAGAGAGTCATTTCAATAGAGGGTCATTTTAATAAAGGGTCATTTTAATAGAGGGATCATTTCCCACATCGTGAGACGAGTTCGGTCAATGGTGCTAGCGCCATATTCTCAGGGACAACTAGAAAGTCGGTAGGTGGTGCAGTCAAACCACGCCCACCGCCCTACCTTCCCAACACATGTTCTTGGACCAGTTGTAGGCTCCGTCAGCCCGGCAATCTACGTCCATTTTTAAAACATCCCCGCCCACGAGGTGAAGCTGGGGAGGGTTCCGACAAATAACCATCTTGTTGTGGGCAAGGTTTCTAACCACTGCGTCACCGCGGCTGGTTTTGGCTAACTAGATACCCTTGACAAATGTCTTCATTCCCTGGTATCTGTTCTTTCTCTTCTTCGTCCCTCTCTCGAGGACAATGTTGGGCAACATATAATGATATCAACTTCAACGTTTCCCTCAGTGAATTTAAACACATAAACCACAAACAATATATTGCACCATTTATTGCCTGGTAGAGTTCGCTGCATTCTCGTCAGGTGCATACAGCAGAGTTGTATATTATATGGAGTAATTAAATGACTTATGCTCGGCATATAAATATACCTAGCGCTTGAAATTAAGCGGTCCCAGCCAATGTTATGCCAAGTGAAAGACTTGTTTTTGATTTTGCGAATACCGCGTAAAGTTCCGCTTTCGATTTCTGTCAGTGATTATGACTGAAGTAATTCACCCTCAGTGTAATTCCTATATCCACTTCATATAATGTAACGCCGCAGTGTGAATCTGACGAGATGCGGCTAGATATGCCAGGCAGTAAACCGTACAACATTTTGTTTGTGACTTCTGCGCTTGAACGCCTATTACTTCAAAATATCGGATGAGAGAAAGGGAAATGGAAATTCAAGATTGCTGATGTCTGGTACAGAAGGAGGAGGAGAGTGTGGATGAGGAGGAAGGGAAGGATGAGGAGTAGGAAGAAGAAGAAGAAGAAGAAGAAGAAGAAGAAGAAGAAGAAGAAGAACAAGAACAAGAACAAGAACAAGAACAAGAACAAGAACATCAAGAAGAACAAGTATTATAACAAGGACAAAAAGAACAAGAAGAAGAGGAAGAAGAAACCATATGTGAGACTATTATCGCTAAATACCTCGGACAGTAAACCAAACATTCATTACCGAAGCCGAGGACACTGACTATGACAGCACACGTGTCTACCTCATCAACTGCACTAGATAGTCACTGAACATATACACAATTAATTTCCAATGTAATCCATGTTTAGGGCCACGCGAATCACGGAGCAACACACGCTGGCGACCACAGATGGCGACTTGAGCCAAATCTAAACAAGATATGAATAACTGTTCTCTTTTCAAGTCGTGCCGGCAGCGCTCTGTTTCGCCCACACAAACACACGCGTCAACAACTCATTTCACAAGTTATCTTTCTCTCGGCAACTCACGACCAGCCAATCAGGACCACCTTACGGCGGATAAACCTCTGCCCATCATCAAACGATTTCACGTCAATTAACAGTCAAGTAGGCGGGGATTCGTTACTTTGAATATTTTGATTGGCCGCCACGGGGATTGCCGCGCTCTTGGTGGTTAATATTGATTAGTGGGCAGGGCTTATAGCAAACCCTCGCTCTAAGAGACAGAATAGTTTACGACTCTTGTCAAATATAACCCGTTTTAACTAGAGAATGAATTTGAACAAATAGCAGCGAATCAGAGACGAAGACGCAAACACATTTCCTTCACCATATTGCGTGGCAATACATTTGTGTCTTTATTCTCTGGCTAATTATTTATTTTGCGCGCTGGCGGAGGGGTATTTGTGTAACATTGTTACTGCTAACCGCGCCACCTCGACAATGTTACATGGGCAGCGTGTGGTCGGGGTAGTGTGTCAGTTGGTGTTGTAGTAGTATCATAGTCGTTGGGGAGATGGTGTCTCGACGCCGGGTCGGGGGGAGATCTGGATAATGGGGGAATTGTCGAGTTAAGACACGCTGAGAACAAGGACAACTAGGAAGACAAATAAGTCTCTGTTTGGGGGATTTGTCGACGCTTCTTATTATGTACTGACAGATGAGTTTGACGATAAAGATTTAACTAATTTCGTTGTCATCGTCTCTTTATCATCATTATCATTTTAACTGTGGTATTTATTATTGTCAGCATTGATATAATAATCAGTAATTATAATATTGACGTTAGTAATAGCAGTAGTCGCCATCGATGAAAATTCGTCATCATCGTCCCCGTCCTCGTCGCCGCCTTTGCCGCCGCCGCCACAGCCGCCGCCGCCGCAGCAGCAGCAGCAGTATGAGTAGTAGTATTAGTAGTTGTAGTAGTAGTAGTAGTAGTAGTAGTAGTAGTAGTAGTAGTAGTAGTAGTAGTAGTAGTAGTGTTTGTTGTTGTTGTCATTGTTTGGTGTTGTGCTACTTGTTATTGTTCATGCTACTGCCGTTGTCATTGCTATTGTTGTGGTGGTGTTTGTTGTATCTGGTTGCGTTGTATACAAATTCTCCTAATGTGTTAACAAGAGGGAGAATTTTTAGCTTATCATTTTCTGCTTATATCCTTCACATGTTTACTTTCTTGCTGCTATAAAAAAAAAGTCGCTTAAAAGTCGAAGAGTCGACTTCATTGCACAGGGTGTTGATCCCATATGGCTCAGTCTCTTTCCACAGCGCGGAAAGGGTCGCACAAAGCACGAACTCCGTAGCACCAGTGACGACCCTTACGTGTCTTCGAAAAATGCACTCGTGAACAGAAGGATGCAGCCCAGAATCGAACCCATACCTTCAGAGCCCGAGTCAGAAGGCTTGACCACTTCGCCACAGAGACTCTCTGAGACTCTCTTGCGGCTGTATAACTGTGTACCCCCACAAGACTGAACACCGACATATCTGCATGTAGTGTATAGCTATATAACTTCATGTTACCACTTTTTTTAAAGTAACTGAACATTATTCATCAGATAACCAAAATACAGACATTTAATTGTCTTCACCCTGGAAACTGGAGAGAATATAATGAAGATAAATAAGACACAGGACAATAAACAAACATTAACAACAGCCAGCTCTTGTTTTCCAGCGCGCAGTTTTCTGCTTCACTTCATTCTTCATGTGTAAATAATGGACACAAATATGAACAACTATTCAAGCCGTAAATTGGCGATTGCATGTTGTCTGGATCTGGTAAAACTGCCCCATAAATCGTGTTAGTGTTCGTTGAACCCACACGGGGGCCGGTAACTGAGAATGCTAGAACACACCCGGGCAGCGGTTCCCGCGTTGAACCCACACGGGGCCGGTAACTGAGAATGCTAGAACACACCCGGACAGCGGTTTCCCTCGCTGAACCCACACGGGGCCGGTAACTGAGAATGCTAGAACACACCCGGACAGCGGTTCCCTCGCTGAACCCACACGGGGGCCGGTAACTGAGAATGCTAGAACACACCCGGGCAGCGGTTCCCGCGTTGAACCCACACGGGGCCGGTAACTGAGAATGCTAGAACACACCCGGGCAGCGGTTCCCTCGCTGAACCCACATGGGGCCGGTAACTGAGAATGCTAGAACACACCCGGACAGCGGTTCCCTCGCTGAACCCACACAGGGCCGGTAACTGAGAATGCTAGAGCACACCCGGAGAGCGGTTCCCTCGCTGAACCCACACAGGGGCCGGTAACTGAGAATGCTAGAACACACCCGGGCAGCGGTTCCCTCGCTGAACCCACACAGGGGCCGGTAACCAAGAGTGCTAGAGCACACCCGGGTAGTGGCTCCCTCGCTGAACCCACACGGGGGCCGGTAACCGACAGTGCTAAAGCACACCCAGGTAGCGGTTCCCTCGCTGAACCCACACGGTGGCCGGTAACCGAGAGTGCTATAATATACCCTGGGAGCGGTTTCCTCGCTGGCTGCCTGGGTCGACCTGTCAGATTGTCTTCCTGTTCTTCCGTGCCCACATCTTAGAAGCTTGCTTCAGGCCGTCTGACACATCACTAACCTGTATCTGCAAGGTTTGCTTGCGTCTTGACCTATGGAGCCGAGGTATGCTGTTGGAGAGTACACCCGCCTGCCAGTTCTATGCTCATGTGTTCGAGTCCTCTTTCGGGGATTTTAAAACTAAGACCTTGTTACCAGGAAATCTCCAGAAAAGTACGGGCGGACGGTGTTCATCAATGTAGAGCTGACACTATGAACCCTGCACACCGCCTGGCCAGAAACGGCACCCAGTAGTGACTCATTTGTTTCTCTAGCAAATCACAGGCTCCTTCTACACTAGGTAGGTTTGTTCCGTACACGTGGCATAGTTAAATTATCTCGATTTGTGACTTGCTAGGGCTGTGGGTGATGGCCTGCTCTTGTGTAACTGCGGTAGCAATATCTTGATCACAATATTTGATGTGTCAGTTCGCATTCAAGAAGATTAGATACCAGATCTGACTGTCACACACAACAACTCGGCGCATGTAAGAAAACTAAATACCAGATCTGACTGTGGCACACAACAACAACTCGGCGCATGTAAGAAGATTAGATACCAGATCTGACTGCCGCACACAACAACAACTCGGCGCATGAGGGAAGATTAGATACCAGATCTGACTGTCGCACACAACAACAACTCGGCGCATGTAAGAAGACTAAATACCAGATCTGACTGCCGCACACAACAACAACTCGGCGCATGAGGGAAGATTAGATACCAGATCTGACTGCCGCACACAACAACAACTCGGCGCATGAGGGAAGATTAGATACCAGATCTGACTGTCGCACACAACAACAACTCGGCGAATTCAAGAAGACCAGATTTCAGATCTGACTGCCGCCACAACAACAACTCGGCGCATGCAAGAAGACTAGACACATTTAATTTATTAACCGATCCCTGAAACATGGCTCACCCCAGGTGATGTATTTACATATTCCTGAATTATGGCTGACATCCAGATGACTTACTTATCCCTAAAACATGACCGACACACAGGTGATTTACCTATCCCAAAATCATGGATGACATCCAGGTGATTTACCTATCCGAGAAACATGGCTGACAACCAGAAGATTTATTTACCTATCTCATAAACATGGCTGACACCCAGTGTGTTTTATTTACCTATCCCAGAAACATGGCGACAGGAACACAGAGCTGATCCACGACTCTGGTGATCGAGTGAGATGACAGAACATGACTGCCCACGATTATTGGCATGGCACCTGATGGATGGATGGATACACATGGATGACATCCAGTTGTTTTATTTGCCTATCCCAGAAACATGGCCGACACCCAGGTGGTTTCTTTACATATCCCAGAAACATGGCCGACACCCAGGTGATGAGCATTGGTCAAAGTCACGCCCACAGCTGAACTTATGACAATACTGTTGACCCAGTCTTTACTGGGGATTGCAACCAATGTCATGTGAGGGCGGGGGTTCGGGGGGGGGGGGGGGGAGTATAGTCAGCCAACACATAACTGGTGACGTCAGTCGCTACACGCGGAGTAAGATAGAGGACGGGATCTGAGCACTTACAGATTGATAGTTCGACGTGCAATGTTAATGATCTATTAACTGATTTTAAGTGCCATTGGAAGGTAAATCGTCTTAAGCGACTTTTCGTGTCTGGTACAGGCTTATATATCACAAGCGTGTTGTCATTTCGTTATAATACAGCATGCTTACTGCCGTATTGACAACCTCTAGGTCATAACAGTGGTACTCCATGACACCCATAGTTATAGTTATAACAGTGGTACTCCGTGACACCCATAGTTATAGTTATAACAGTGGTACTCTGCGACACCCACATTTATAGCGCTGCCAAAGAACCCAGGTACTTGAAATGGAAGCTCATGGGACAATGAGTCTTATGTGTCATAAGACACAGTTGTTATTGAGAATAATTTTGAGAATAATAAGAAACAAGATGACATAGATTTGTCCGATGAATGATGTGGATGTGTAGAGGAAAAGGGCACAAAAAATGGCACCACACACCTCACCTACGGGTGTGAGTACGAATGGATCAAAAGGAAGTTTGGTGGTTCATGGAAACAGCAACAGGAAAGAAATCAAAGATGGTATTTACACCTAAGCATGAAACACACGGGGAGTGGCCTAGAGTACATATGCCCCCCCCCCCCATCCCTCGCCTCCCCGAAATCATATGTTCCAATCCCCATTGAAGGGGGGAAGATTATTGTTTCTCCATGGACGCTGGCTGCCAGGTCTACCCAGGCTAAAATGGTACCATGTAATATTCTGGAATATGAAGGCGGCCGCCGTGACATTGAGCACGTCATTCGACGAGTGAGTTCTGGTCTGTAAAACATGGATCTAGCCACACATACCCAAAACAGCACAAGGCGTGGACACTACTGTCTTTGATGTCATTGACATCTTGTACGTGTACCATGCCATGCTGACATACTGGAGACAGGGTTCTGGTTCACTTTGACATCTTGTACGTGTCCATGCCATGCTGACATACTGGAGACAGGGTTCTGGTTCACTTTGACATCTTGTACGTGTCCATGCCATGCTGACATACTGGAGACAGGGTTCTGGTTTACTTTGACATCTTGTACGTGTCCATGCCATGCTGACATACTGGAGACAGGGTTCTGGTTCACTTTGACATCTTGTACGTGTCCATGCCATGCTGACATACTGGAGACAGGGTTCTGGTTCACTTTGACATCTTGTACGTGTCCATGCCATGCTGACATACTGGAGACAGGGTTCTGGTTCACTTTGACATCTTGTACGTGTCCATGCCATGCTGACATACTGGAGACAGGGTTCTGGTTCACATTTTCTGGAATAGTCGGCACTCGATAGTTGATGAGTTCACAACCAGAAAACCCCCCACTTACCTCACAGACAATGTTTTCTCACACAAAGATGGGCTGATCCCAACCCCCTCTCCTCTAATCCCACAACCCTCTCCTGTGCCTTGAGTTGTGCTTAAGCTCGAGGCCACCAGACCAAACGGCACATGATCTAGCCAGTGAGTGAGTTCTGCTCCACATCACTACATGTACACAGCTGGTTCATGTATGACACAAGACACGCTCCATCACTACATATACACAGCTAGTTCATGTAAGACACAAGACACGCTCCATCACTACATGTACACAGTTGGTTCAAGTATGACACAAGACACGCTTCATCACTACATGTACACAGCTGGTTCATGTATGACACAAGACACGCTCCATCACTACATGTACACAGTTGGTTCAAATATAACACAAGACACGCTCCATCACTACATGTGCACAGTTGGTTCAAATATAACACAAGATACGCTCCATCACTTCATGTACACAGCTGGTTCACGTATGACACAAGACACGCTCCGTCACTACATGTACACAGCTGGTTCACGTATGACACAAGACACGCTCCGTCACTACATGTACACAGTTGGTTCATGTATGACACAAGACACGCTCCATCACTACATGTACACAGCTGGTTCACGTATGACACAAGACACGCTCCATCACTTCATGTACACAGCTGGTTCACGTATGACACAAGACACGCTCCGTCACTACATGTACACAGTTGGTTCATGTATGACACAAGACACGCTCCATCACTACATGTACACAGCTGGTTCATGTATGACGCAAGACACGCTCCATCACATAATGTACACAGTTGGTTCAAGTATAACACAATACACGCTCCATCACTACATATACACAGCTGGTTCATGTATGACACAAGACACGCTCCATCACTTCATGTACACAGTTGGTTCAAATATAACACAAGACACGCTCCATCACTACATGTGCACAGTTGGTTCATGTATGACACAAGACACGCTCCATCACTTCATGTACACAGTTGGTTCAAATATAACACAAGACACGCTCCATCACTACATGTACACAGCTGGTTCATGTATGACACAAGAAACGCTCCATCACTACATGTATACAGTTGGTTCGTGTATGACACAAGACACGCTCCATCACCACATGTACACAGCTGGTTCAAGTATGACACAAGACACGCTCCATCACTACATGTACACAGCTAGTTCATGTATGACACAAGACACGCTCCATCACTACATGTACACAGCTAGTTCATGTATGACACAAGACACGCTCCATCACTACATGTACACAGTTGGTTCATGTATGACACAAGAAACACTCCATCAATACATGTACACAGCTGGTTCAAGTGTGAGACAAGAAACACTCCATAAATACATGTACACAGTTGGTTCAAGTATGACACAAGAAACACTCCATCAATACATGTACAAGTTGGTACAAGTATGAAACAAGAAACACTCCATCAATACATGTACACAGTTGGTTCAAGCATGAAACAAGAAACACTCCATGAATACATGTACACAGTTGGTTCAAGTATGAAACAAGAAACACTCCATCAATACATGTACACAGTTGGTTTAAGTATGAAACAAGAAACACTCCATCAATACATGTAACAGTTGGTTTAAGTATGAAACAAGAAACACTCCATTAATACGTGTACACAGTTGGTTTAAGTATGAAACAAGAAACACTCCATCAATACATGTACATAGTTGGTTGACGTATGACACAAGAAACACTCCATCAATACATGTTCACAGTTGGTTCAAGCATGAAACAAGAAACGCTCCATCAATACATGTTCACAGTCGGTTCAAGCATGAAACAAGAAACACTCCATCAATACATGTAACAGTTGGTTTAAGTATGAAACAAGAAACACTCCATCAATACGTGTACACAGTTGGTTTAAGTATGAAACAAGAAACACTCCATCAATACATGTACATAGTTGGTTGACGTATGACACAAGAAACACTCCATCAATACATGTTCACAGTTGGTTCATGCATGAAACAAGAAACGCTCCATCAATACATGTTCACAGTCGGTTCAAGCATGAAACAAGAAACACTCCATCAATACATGTATACAGTTGGTTCAAGTATGAAACAAGAAACACTCCATCAATACATGTACACAGTTGGCTCAAGTATGAAACAAGAAACACTCCATCAATACATGTACAAAGTTGGTTCAAGTATGAAACAAGAAACACTCCATAATTACAAGTACATAGTTGGTTCAAGAATGAAACAAGAAACACTCCATCAATACATGTTCACAGTTGGTTCAAGCATGAAACAAGAAACACTCCATCAATACATGTACACAGTTGGTTTAAGTATGAAACAAGAAACACTTCATCAATACATGTACACAGTTGGTTCAAGTATGAAACAAGAAGCACTCCATCAATACATGTACACAGTTGGTTCAATTATGAAACAATAAACACTCCATCAATATATGTACATAGTTGGTTCAAGTATGAAACAAGAAACACTCCATCAATACATGTACACAAATGAACGAACGAACGGACTTTATTTTTAAAGGGTAACAATTGGGCACGCAGGCCCGTCTTACATTCGGCCCCTCCAATCATTCACTTTCATTCATCTATTGTGCATAGGAAAAAAATAATTGTCAAATCGATTTTGTAAACACAAACAATGCATTTTACCATGTTATGAGACCATCCATCCATCCATCATGTGTCATGCCGGTAAGCGTGGGCGGTCATGTTCTGCCATCTCACTCGATCACCAGAGTCGTGGATCAGTTCCGTGTTTCTGTCTCGACCATGCCACAAGGCCAAGCCATCCAGATACTTGTTTCTAGGTCTTCCCCTTGGTCTGTTTCCCTCGATCTTACCAGTTGTCACCAAGTTCTCCAAATCATTTCTTCTCATAACATGTCCAAAAAATTCTGCTGTTATGAGACAGGCAGACACAAATACACAACCATATACACACATACACACACGTAGATACATAAAAATACATACACACATGCACACAAACACAGACACATATACACATACACATATACACATACACACACGTATTCTTCTTCTTTTTCTTCTTCAGCCTTCCGAGCCATTGAGGTTCTTTGCTGCAAATACAATCCGTCTCCATTCGTCTCTCTGGTGGACCTTCTCTTGCCAGTCGTTGATTCCAAGTGCTTGTAGGTCTGTACATGTATCCACCGTCTTCTTGATCTACCTCGGGGTCTACGGTCATTTATTTCCTGAGTGTAAGCGAGTTTTGTTTCCCTATTATCTTCCATTCTTTCTATATGCCCCAGCCATTGTAGTCTATTAGCCTTCATGATACCAGTGATTAGCGGGGACTTAAACAGATCATAAATGTCTTTGTTACTTCTTCTTTTCCACTCTCCACTTTGTGTATCCCTAATGGGTCCAAAGATGCGTCTTAAAATTTTGTTCTCAAAGGTTTGTAACAAGGCTTCGTCTCCTTTCGTTGTACTCTAGGTTTCAGAGCCATACAGCACAACTGGTCTGATCAGTGTTTTGTATATTGTGATTTTGGTGTTACGAGATAGCGCCTTTGATTTTAGTAGATGTTGTAGTGCATAGTATATCTTATTTCCAGAGTTGATTCTAGTTTGTATTTCTTCCCTTATGATGTTGGAGCAGTTGAAGACTGTACCCAGGAATTTGTATGTTTCCGTTCTTTTAATGGTCATATTATCTATTTGTATGTGGCCAGAGTTTTTAGCCATTCCGTCTCTTGAAATTACCATATATTCTGTCTTATCTTGGTTGATAACCAGCCCCATCTGTTGGGCTTTTTCCTTTAAGTGAGTCAATTTTTCCAATGTCTTTTGTTCACTTTGCCTTATAATATCTATATCATCTACATAACCAAGCAGCTTGGATGTTCCTCCAATATCACATTCCTCCTTTATCTTCCTTACAACTTTCTCTAGAGCCAGATTGAAGAGTAGCGGCGATAGTGCATCACCCTGTTTCAAGCGAGATGTTATTTGGAAGGGGTCTGATTTCCTGCCTTTATATGTTACTATATTATAAGTATCTTCCATGCATAGTCTGGTCATGTTGATTAACTTTCTTGGTATTCCAAATTCCTGCATAGCATTCCATAGACTATTCCTATGGACACTATCATAAGCCTTTTTAAAATCCACAAAAATGTTATGGAGATCTCTTTTATATTCCCAATGTTTCTCGGCTATTTGTCGTAAGATAAATATCTGATCTATTGTTGATCTGTTTTGTCTAAAACCCGCCTTGTAGTCACCTAATATGTCTTCTGAATATGGTTTTAGTCTATTTAGTAATACTGCGGATAGTATCTTATAGCTTGTGGACAGTAGTGATATTCCTCTATAATTTCCGCATTACACATAAAAATACATACACACAAGCACAAACACATAAACACACATACACATACTCACATACACATACACACATACACGTACACACATACTCATACATACACACTTACACACAAACATACACACATACGCACATACACACTCATACACACACATACATACACACATAGACACATGCAAACACATACACACACACCCATAAAACACACACACATAGACAGAACACACACACACAGGCACACACACACCCATCCACACACACACACACACACACACACACACACACACACGCTCATACATCTAGACACATACACGCTTCCTCACATAATAACTGAACTAATATGGACAAACTCCCACACTTTACACACATATATACATAGACGATTATCTTGAGCATCCTCACAAATAACACACAAGCACACACTCTCTCGAATAACACACAAATACGCACTCACTCTCATACACAGTTGGTTCAAGTATGACACAAGAAACACTCCTGTAACAATCAAAGACACCTTTGGAAGTATCCGCTATCAATCTATGGCGACTGGAGGCACCACAACCTCCTCCACCCTGACCTAGGATTGAGATGGCCAAGGATTGAATTTCCCATTGAATGACAGAAACATGTCCTCCATCAGCCCAGACAGGACCGCCAGTCTGCAGCCACGCCATCTCGCTAGCCTGTTATTAAATGTGATAAATATTTACCCTGGTCCGACCCGACAACAAGGGGGAGATGATCATAGGGACCTCGCCATTGTGGACAGCAGCGGCGTAGTATAGCGGTAGAAATATCCAAGGCCCATTAATCTCATCTTTCACCCAAAACAGAACAGTCCGATAATTTGCAATAAGTAACAGGGGCGGGAACCTGCCACAGAAGCTAATTGCACCCTGGATTTGGTCTCTTTATTTCAATGAATCCAAATGGGGGATGACAGTCCCAGAACTGAGAGTTACTAACACAGGCGGTACTTCTGGCCAAACGTAGCTGACTGCGATGCTAAAATCCAGCAACGGCAGATGGCAAATTTAATTTGTCCGTTGAAAGTGTATATGAAAATAGTTGAATCGTTTGCTGAGGAGGTGATTTATTGCAGATATAAGGATGCAGTAATCGAGCGATCATCGTTAGCTAGCGGCAGAAGAGAGAGAGAGTGTAACAGTGAAGTCAAGTGTGACATTGATCAAATATGTAGTCGTGTCACAAGTCCGGATTGCAGGAACGTCAGAAATTATGCATGTGACACCGACTATGGCTGCGACGGCAGCTGTGGTAGTACTGTGACTAGTACTATGGGAGCCGAGGTACTGAGGGTTACAAAAGTGGGGTTGCAGAAAGGTACATGAGACAGCTGAAATAGAACACAAAGAGGAGCTGTAGACAGTTACATGAAACAGGAGAAATAGAACACAAAGTGGAGCTGTAGACAGTTACATGAAACAGGAGAAATAGAACACAAAGTGGTGCTGTAGACAGTTACATGAAATAGAAGAAACAGAACACAAAGTGGAGCTGTAGACAGTTACTGGACACAGGAGAAATAGAACACAAAGTGGGCTGCAGACAGTTACAGGAAACATGAGACATAGAACACAAAGTGGAACTGTAGACAGTTACAGGAAACATGAGAAATAGAACACAAAGTGGAACTGTAGACAGTTACTGGACACAGGAGAAATAAAACACAAAGTGGAGCTGTAGACAGTTACATGAAACAGGAGAAATAGAACACAAAGTGGAGCTGTAGACAGTTACAGAAGACAGGAGAAATAGAACACAAAGTTGAGCTGTAGACAGTTACATGAAATAGAAGAAATAGAACACAAAGTGGAGCTGTAGACAGTTACATGAAATAGAAGAAATAGAACACAAGGTGGAGCTGTAGACAGTTACATGAAATAGAAGAAATAGAACACAAGGTGGAGCTGTAGACAGTTACATGAAACAGGAGAAATAGAACACAAAGTGGAGCTGTAGACAGTTACATGAAACAGGAGAAATAGAACACAAGGTGGAGCTGTAGACAGTTACATGAAATAGAAGAAATAGAACACAAAGTGGAGCTGTAGACAGTTACATGAAATAGAAGAAATAGAACACAAAGTGGAGCTGTAGACATTTACATGAAACAGAAGAAATAGAACACAAAGTGGAGCTGTAGACAGTTACATGAAACAGGAGAAATAGAACACAAAGTGGAGCTGTAGACAGTTACATGAAATAGAAGAAATAGAACACAAGGTGGAGCTGTAGACAGTTACATGCAATAGAAGAAATAGAACACAAAGTGGAGCTGTAGACAGTTACAGGAAACAGGAGAAATAGAACACAAAATTGAGCTGTAGACAGTTACATGAAATAGAAGAAATAGAACACAAAGTGGAGCTGTAGACAGTTACATGAAACAGGAGAAATAGAACACAAAGTGGAGCTGTAGACAGTTACAGGAAACAGGAGAAATAGAACACAAAGTGGAGCTGTAGACAGTTACATGAAACAGGAGAAATAGAACACAAAGTTGAGCTGTAGACAGTTACATGAAATAGAAGAAATAGAACACAAAGTGGAGCTGTAGACAGTTACATGAAACAGGAGAAATAGAACACAAAGTGGAGCTGTAGACAGTTACAGGAAACAGGAGAAATAGAACACAAAGTGGAGCTGTAGACAGTTACATGAAACAGGAGAAATAGAACACAAAGTGGAGCTGTAGACAGTTACATGAAACAGGAGAAATAGAACACACGGTGGAGCTGTAGACAGTTACATGAAATAGAAGAAATAGAACACAAAGTGGAGCTGTAGACAGTTACATGAAACAGGAGAAATAGAACACAAAGTGGAGCTGTAGACAGTTACAGGAAACAGGAGAAATAGAACACAAAGTTGAGCTGTAGACAGTTACATGAAATAGAAGAAATAGAACACAAAGTGGAGCTGTAGACAGTTACATGAAACAGGAGAAATAGAACACAAAGTGGAGCTGTAGACAGTTACAGGAAACAGGAGAAATAGAACACAAAGTGGAGCTGTAGACAGTTACATGAAACAGGAGAAATAGAACACAAAGTGGAGCTGTAGACAGTTACATGAAACAGGAGAAATAGAACACAAAGTTGAGCTGTAGACAGTTACATGAAATAGAAGAAATAGAACACAAAGTGGAGCTGTAGACAGTTACATGAAACAGGAGAAATAGAACACAAAGTGGAGCTGTAGACAGTTACAGGAAACAGGAGAAATAGAACACAAAGTGGAGCTGTAGACAGTTACATGAAACAGGAGAAATAGAACACAAAGTGGAGCTGTAGACAGTTACATGAAACAGGAGAAATAGAACACAAAGTGGAGCTGTAGACAGTTACATGAAACAGGAGAAATAGAACACAAAGTGGAGCTGTAGACAGTTACATGAAACAGGAGAAATAGAACACAAAGTGGAGCTGTAGACAGTTACATGAAATAGAAGAAATAGAACACAAAGTGGAGCTGTAGACAGTTACATGAAATAGAAGAAATAGAACACAAAGTGGAGCTGTAGACAGTTACATGAAATAGAAGAAATAGAACACAAGGTGGAGCTGTAGACAGTTACATGAAATAGAAGAAATAGAACACAAAGTGGAGCTGTAGACAGTTACATGAAACAGGAGAAATAGAACACAAGTTGGAGCTGTAGACAGTTACATGAAATAGAAGAAATAGAACACAAAGTGGAGCTGTAGACAGTTACATGAAACAGGAGAAATAGA
Organism: Cepaea nemoralis; assembly: GCA_014155875.1. NCBI lineage: Eukaryota > Metazoa > Mollusca > Gastropoda > Stylommatophora > Helicidae > Cepaea > Cepaea nemoralis. The sequence continues at coordinate 24,012 of JACEFZ010027809.1, read as the reverse complement.
ACACAAAGTTGAGCTGTAGACAGTTACATGAAATAGAAGAAATAGAAACACAAGGTGGAGCTGTAGACAGTTACATGAAATAGAAGAAACAGAACACAAAGTGGAGCTGTAGACAGTTACATGAAATAGAAGAAACAGAACACAAAGTGGAGCTGTAGACAGTTACATGAAATAGAAGAAATAGAACACAAGATGGAGCTGTAGACAGTTACATGAAATAGAAGAAATAGAACACAAGGTGGAGCTGTAGACAGTTACATGAAACAGGAGAAATAGAACACAAGGTGGAGCTGTAGACAGTTACATGAAATAGAAGGAAACAGAACACAAAGTGGAGCTGTAGACAGTTACATGAAATAGAAGAAACAGAACACAAAGTGGAGCTGTAGACAGTTACATGAAATAGAAGAAATAGAACACAAGGTGGAGCTGTAGACAGTTACATGAAACAGGAGAAATAGAACACAAGGTGGAGCTGTAGACAGTTACATGAAATAGAAGAAACAGAACACAAAGTGGAGCTGTAGACAGTTACATGAAATAGAAGAAATAGAACACAAGGTGGAGCTGTAGACAGTTACATGAAATAGAAGAAATAGAACACAAAGTGGAGCTGTAGACAGTTACAGGAAACAGGAGAAATAGAACACAAGGTGGAGCTGTAGACAGTTACATGAAATAGAAGAAATAGAACACAAAGTGGAGCTGTAGACAGTTACATGAAATAGAAGAAATAGAACACAAGGTGGAGCTGTAGACAGTTACATGAAATAGAAGAAATAGAACACAAAGTTGAGCTGTAGACAGTTACATGAAATAGAAGAAATAGAACACAAAGTGGAGCTGTAGACAGTTACATGAAACAGGAGAAATAGAACACAAGGTGGAGCTGTAGACAGTTACAGGAAACAGGAGAAATAGAACACAAGGTGGAGCTGTAGACAGTTACAGGAAACAGGAGAAATAGAACACAAGGTGGAGCTGTAGACAGTTACATGAAATAGAAGAAATAGAACACAAAGTTGAGCTGTAGACAGTTACATGAAACAGGAGAAATAGAACACAAAGTGGAGCTGTAGACAGTTACATGAAATAGAAGAAATAGAACACAAAGTGGAGCTGTAGACAGTTACATGAAATAGAAGAAATAGAACAAAAGGTGGAGCTGTAGACAGTTACATGAAATAGAAGAAATAGAACACAAGGTGGAGCTGTAGACAGTTACATGAAATAGAAGAAATAGAACACAAAGTGGAGCTGTAGACAGTTACATGAAACAGGAGAAATAGAACACAAAGTGGAGCTGTAGACAGTTACAGGAAACAGGAGAAATAGAACACAAAGTGGAGCTGTAGACAGTTACAGGAAACAGGAGAAATAGAACACAAAGTGGAGCTGTAGACAGTTACATGAAACAGGAGAAATAGAACACAAAGTGGAGCTGTAGACAGTTACATGAAACAGGAGAAATAGAACACAAAGTGGAGCTGTAGACAGTTACATGAAATAGAAGAAACAGAACACAAAGTGGAGCTGTAGACAGTTACAGGAAACAGGAGAAATAGAACACAAAGTGGAGCTGTAGACAACTGCAGGAGAAAGGACACAGACATAACAGAGTGATAATTCCTCAGTTGAAATAAATACCAAGATTTAAAAAGCAATCTCTTTGGGTTTGGAGAAGACAAACTGGAAAACACTACACCTTGTCTCACAAGACAAAGACATTAAATTAACATGTTCTAGTCCCTTACACCTGCCACTATCAACTCCCCTACAGAGAGAACTTTCACTGTCAACTCCCCTGTCAGGAGAACATTCACTGTCAACTACCCTGTCGGGAGAACTTTCAATATCAACTTCCTTGCGGGAGAACTTCCACTATTAACTCCCCTGTCGGGAGAACTTTCACTGTCACATCCCCTGTCGGGAGAACATTCACTGTCAAGTCCCCTGCCGGGAGAACTTCCACTATCAACTCCCCTGCCGGGAGAATTTCCACTATCAACTCCCCTGCCGGGAGAACTTCCACTATCAACTCCCCTGCCGGGAGACCTTTCACTTCCCAAATACGAACATGAAGTAACTTGACAGCACGGTACGACCCATTGCCCACAGGAAGGACATTTGTCTAGGACACCACGAGCAGCTGCCCACAGGAAGGACATTTGTCTAGGACACCATGAGCAGCTGCCCGACATCGACAGTCCTGGAATTCGCGGAGAGGTCGGCACTGATGGCCATCACCTTCAGAGAATGCGACGTTTATATTAAGTACCTAACATATTGGTGCCGAGCTCCGTGGCGAAGGCGATACGGGTGCGGTTCGTAATCTCGTATACCCACGTTCGAAAGACATCTGCGCGCGATTTGGTAGCAGACTGCGTAGCTTTGGTTTTGCGTTGGTAAAGGTGTCGGTCGTTTAGAAAGCAATAGCAAACTACTGAACGTAAACTTTACAAGATATCACAACGGCAGAAATGTGGGTGTTAACTGCGATGTCCTATAAAGGATATGAAAAAAAAAAAAAAATTAAAAAACAAACAAACACATAATGGTGGGTGAGCCTGCCTGCCAGGACAGAGGTCCGCATTTAGATCTAAGCAGTGGCAGCATTTTGTTTCTAGGACGGACCTCTGGGATCCACCTCTAACATCCACCTCTAGGATCTACCTCTAGTATCCACCTCTAGGCTACACCTCTAAGACCGACTTCTAACATCCACCTCTAGGATTCACCTCTATCATCCACTTCTAGCATCCACCTCTGGCATCCACCTCTCTGATCGATCTCTAGCATCCACCTCTCTGATCGATCTCTAGCATCCACCCCTAGGATTGATCTCTAGTATCCACCTCTAGGATCGATCTCTAGGATCCACCTCTGGGATCGATCTCTAGCATCCACCTCTAGAATCTACCTCTATGACCCACCTCTAGGATCTACCTTTATGATCCACCTCTCGCATCCACCTCTAGGATCTACCTTTATGATCCACCTCTCGCATCCACCTCTAGGATCGATCTCTAGGATCGACGTCTTGGATTGACCTTTACGATCCACATCTAGGATCCACCTCTACATTCCACCTCTATGATCGACTTCTAGGATCGACTTCTAGGATCTTCTCAGTTTGATTAAATTGGGTACTAGGCAATGTTCAGAATTGTGTGTTAGGTGCGTGCGAAGGAAATGAGGAGAGGAAAGGCACTGGCCATCCCAAGCAAACATTGGTCGCCGCCTTGAATATATGACGCCCTGACCCTTCACACACAGCGGCCACTTCTGCCATCAGCCTATCTTTGTTACCGACACGACACCTCATCTGTAGACTGTAGTTGAAGCGGCTGCAACAGTCAGGCAGACTATGGCAACAAGAACTCCCACTCAGTCACTACATCCGTCCCTGGGAACACTTTCAGACTATGGCAACAAGAACTCCCACTCAGTCACTACATCCGTCCCTGGGATAAAATTCAGACTATGGCAACAAGAACTCCCACTCAGTCACTACATCCGTCCCTGGGAACACATTCAGACTATGGCAACAAGAACTCCCACTCAGTCACTACATCCGTCCCTGGGAACACATTCAGACTATGGCAACAAGAACTCACAGAGTCACTACATTCGTTCCTGGGAACACATTCAGACTATGGCAACAAGAACTCCCACTCAGTCACTACATCCGTCCCTGGGAACACATTCAGACTATGGCAACAAGAACTCACACTGAGTCACTACATCCGTCCCTGGGAACACATTCAGACTATGGCAACAAGAACTCCCACTCAGTCACTACATCCGTCCCTGGGATCACATTCAGATTATGGCAACAAGAACTCCCACTGAGTCACTACATCCGTCCCTGGGATCACATTCAGACTATGGCAACAAGAACTCCCACTGAGTCACTACATCCGTCCCTGGGAACACATTCAGACTATGGCAACAAGAACTCCCACTGAGTCACTGCATCTGTCCCTGGGAACACATTCAGACTATGGCAACAAGAACTCCCACTGAGTCACTACATCCGTCCCTGCGAACACATTCAGACTATGGCAACAAGAACTCCCACTGAGTCACTACATCCGTCCCTGGGAACACATTCAGACTATGGCAACAAGAACTCACACTGAGTCACTACATCCGTCCCTGGGAACACATTCAGACTATGACAACAAGAACTCACACAGAGTCACTACATCCGTCCCTGGGAACACATTCAGACTATGGCAACAAGAACTCCCCACTGAGTCACTACATCCGTCCCTGGGAACACATTCAGACTATGGCAACAAGAACTCCCACTGAGTCACTACATCCGTCCCTGGGAACACATTCAGACTATGGCAACAAGAACTCACACTGAGTCACTACATCCGTCCCTGGGAACACATTCAGACTATGGCAACAAGAACTCCCACTGAGTCACTACATCCGTCCCTGGGAACACTTTCAGATTATGGCAACAAGAACTCACACTGAATCACTACATCCGTCCCTGGGAACACATTCAGATTATGGTAACAGGAACTCACACTGAATCACTACATCCGTCCCTGGGAACACATTCAGATTATGGCAACAAGAACTCCACTGAGTCACTACATCCGTCCCTGGGAACACATTCAGATTATGGCAACAAGAACTCCCACTGAGTCACTACATCCGTCCCTGGGAACACATTCAGACTATGGCAACAAGAACTCCCACTGAGTCACTACATCCGTCCCTGGGAACACATTCAGACTATGGCAACAAGAACTCCCACTGAGTCACTACATCCATCCCTGGGAACACATTCAGACTATGGCAACAAGAACTCCCACTGTGCCACTACATCCGTCCTTGGGAACACATTCAGACTATGGCAACAAGAACTCCCACTGTGCCACTACATCCGTCCTTGGGAACACATTCAGACTATGGCAACAAGAACTCCCCACTGTGTCACTGCATCCGTCCTTGGGAACACATTCAGACTATGGCAACAAGAACTCCCACTGAGTCACTACATCCGTCCTTGGGAACACATTCAGACTATGGCAACAAGAACTCCCACTGTGTCACTACATCCGTCCTTGGGAACACATTCAGACTATGGCAACAAGAACTCCCACTCAGTCACTACATCCGTCCCTGGGAACACATTCAGACTATGGCAACAAGAACTCACACTGAGTCACTACATCCGTCCCTGGGAACACATTCAGACTATGGCAACAAGAACTCCCACTGAGTCACTACATCCGTCCCTGGGAACACATTCAGACTTATGTGTCCAGGAAACATGCAACAGCCGTGACTGCCATGTCATGTAAACTGCCTCTATATCATATGTTAGAAGAGGAAAGAGGTCTGCATGGCGGAATAGATAAGAGCGCCGACTCTTACATTTCCGGTGTGCTGATGTAGAGATATCATGTTCATCGGTCAGTTGGACTAAAATGTTGACTTCTCGTTCTTGACTTGGGGACGTAAATTACAAGTACATCAGAAGTCGGAGTGGGTTCGCCTGATATCGAAGGACACGAGTAATAAGGGAGCTAGCCCACACACAAACATCAATCCTGCGTGGACTACGTTTGGGTTCAAAGCGAGACATCGAAAAACAAAAGAAAAAGAAACACCATATAACAACTAGATCCTGTCTAAATCCTGTGTGTAACGAGACGGGACTAGACTAGACCAAATAACAACTAGACCCAGTCTACATACTGTGTGTGACGAGACGGGACTAGACTAGGCCACATGACAGTTAGACCCGGTCTAAATCATTTGTGGTACGAGACAGGTCGAGACAAGACCACATAACAGCTAGATCCCGCCTAAATCCTGTGTGGTACGAGACAGGATTAGACAAGACCAAATAACAACTAGATACTGTCTAAATCCTGTGTGGTACGAGACAGTATTAGACAAGACCAAATAACAGCTAGATCCTGTCTAAATCCTGTGCGGTAGGAGACTAGACCAGAAGTAAGACACCCTTGAACTACAGGGTAGAAGTGTAAAGGTACTTCCGGGCTCCAATGTATAAGGCAACAGATTAAATAATCCCGCTGACTACATGTACCCCCCTTGTGACAACACCCACTGTAATCAACCCACCCTGACCCCAGGGATACCCAAATGTTTGTTCTACCCATGCAGGCTGACAGCCAAACCGCGGGTGCTCCCCACTGCCAGGCCTGAGCCCGCAATAACCGACCAGTTGAGATGTTGCTGCCGCGGCTCCATACCGGTGATGCACATTTATCACTCAATGCCAAAGGAATTCTATGAAGACAAATGATGGGCGCACACGGTGCCAAAGTCTATTCGCTTGTCACCCGACACCATGAACAGGTATCAGTCGTTCCCGCCCACTTCCCCTTTGTGTCGGGAAGGTCGGGAGGGCAGCTGAGAATTTGGATATCACTATTAAAGAATGATATCGGCTCAGTTGTAGAGACTAACTGAGAATTAGGGTATCGTTTGTGTCCCTTGGTTGGGCAGAACCATATTTCACCACGAATTGTCCTTCCTGTTTGCCAAGACAAATGGACGTTTATCGCTCGGATATCTGATAATCGACAAATCTGACCTTCCTATTTATACCTTAACTACCCCGGATTAAAACAGACACAAGGGGTCAAACGGCCATTAAGACTGACAATCGCAAACAATGACACGTAAATGAGTATGTTCCCACCTTCCGTATTTGGTGAAACGCCACTGGTGATGAAAGGCTGTCTGCTTGCCAACAACGGGAAACAACTTGATATCCCGATGGGCTAGCAAAGGGATTTGTAACAAATGATGCTGGGTCGGGGGTTCCATGGGATACTAGCTGACCCGGGATACGAGTGGGACGGTTTACAACATATATTTTGTACACGAAACAAGGTGTCAGAGTTAGAGTTGTAATTATCCGCACAATGAACAGGTCCCACACAAGCTGGTGATCTCCCTGTTCCATTCACTACAAGCTGGTGATCTCCCTGTTCCATTCACTACAAGCTGGTGATCTCCCTGTTCCATTCACTACAAGCTGGTGATCTCCCTGTTCCATTCACTACAAGCTGGTGATCTCCCTGTTCCATTCACTACAAGCTGGTGATCTCCCTGTTCCATTCACTACAAGCTGGTGATCTCCCTGTTCCATTCACTACAAGCTGGTGATCTCCCTGTTCCATTCACTACAAGCTGGTGATCTCCCTGTTCCATTCACTACAAGCTGGTGATCTCCCTGTTCCATTCACTTGATTGAGATGAGCCGTTCTATAATTAGCGGCAGGGGATGAGACCATGCCCGCTCTGGGCTAAAGGCGTTACCACAGCAGTTCGCAATCCCGCATACCGTGACCGAAACACATCTGCGGGCGATTTGGAAGCAGATCGGCTTGCGCTGGTTTTAATATAATGGTATGAGTGTAGGTTTTTCAGAAAGTTATGGCAAACTACTGAAAGTAACAGCACTAAAAATTGGAATGATTAACTGCGACATCATGTAAAGGGTTGTTGCTTTTTGCATATCATTTTACAGGACATCGCTGTCAACATTAGCATCTTTCCGCTGATTGTTGATTTCTTGGCAAGATTACGCTCAGTAGTTTGCCATTGCTTTCTGACCGACCTGCTCCATACTCTCATAATTCACTGGCGCGACTCAAACCGCTTCCATTTCTCGTGCGCTCACGTCAACCACGAGAGTATTCAGGGTTACGGAGAAAGCTGCTAACACCTCGCCAGGGAGACCAGCATGTAAAGGGTATGCAACTAATTAATGAAAACGTAATTCTTCTTCTTCTTCTTCTTCTTCTTCTTCTTCTTCTTCTTCTTCTTCTTCTTCTTCTTCTTCTTCTTCTTCTTCTTCTTCTTCTTCTTCTTCGTTTTCTTCTAATTCCATCCCTATCCTCCTACACTTCTTCTTCTTCGCATTCTTTTACTCCTGTTTCATCATTATCTTTTTAAATGAAATCAAACCAAAGCAAGTTTAGAAAACCGCCAGTTTTCCAACAAGAAAATGAACAAGAAGAAAGTATGCTATAAAGAGGTATCACTACCACTACGTAAATAGAATTGATAGATAACAACCAACACGTTGCATCGTTCATCGTGTGAGTCAAATCAAAGAAGGTGAGATTGGAGAGCTGGGGCAAGACAAATAAGCTCGTAACTATAGAGCTAGGGGAAGTTCAAGAATCGCAGACTATAGAAGGGAGAGGACGAAGAAGCTCAAACTATAGAAGTAGGGAAGTCAAAGAAAATCAGAATGTAGAAGTAGGGAAGACAAAGAAAATCAAACTATCGAAGTATGGAAGACTAAGAAAATCAGACTATAGAAGGAAGAAGACAAAGAAGCTCAGAGTACAGAAGTATGGAAGACAACAGAAGTTCGGACTTTAACAGTAGGAGAAGACATCGATGATCAGATTACAGAAGGTGGCAAAACAAAGAATCCCCGAATATAGAAGTCGAGCAGACATAATAGATCAGACTTTAGAAGTAGGGGAAGACAAAGAAAATCAGACTATAGGAGTAGCAAATCCACAGAAGCTCAAACTTTAGACGAGGGGAAGAAACAGAAGATCAGACCATAGGGTTAGGGGACAATACATAATCACAGAGATCTATTCCGTGAAGTATACACAACAGAAAACCAACTTAGCCAGGCCAAATGTGTGGCTCTAACTGAAACAACACAACTCCCCTATACCACTGGACCTTTTACCAACCCTTATGGCGCATATTTTTCTATAGCCAAATAACCATACGAACGAACGACCTTTATTTTCAGAGGGTCACAAATTGAGCACGCAGGCCCGTCTTACTTTCGGCCCTTCCAATACTTATCTTTCATTCATCAACTGTGCATGTTGCATTCACATGCATATTACCATGTTATGAGACAGGCAGACACACGTACAACGCACATTCATAAACACACACGGACTCATACATACCTGCATACATACTGACATCATTTGCACAAACTCTCACAGTTATGCACGTAAGTTATAGAGTCAGTTATACACTCAGTTATACACCAGGGAGGAGCGGCTGGCCGAGTAGCTAGAACACCGTATTATCCTTCGTGAGACCCGGATTAGAATCCTCGATAAGGTGTGGGATTTTTTTTTCTGTCGGAGGCAAAAAGAAAATCCTAACCTGCACAGTTCGCGGTGACTGCACTAGCCAGGCGGCCTTAATCCCTCAGGCTCAAAGACCGCCCTGCCAATCACCGCAAGGTAATATATTGGCAGTAAACGACAGTTTTTTGTTTTTTTTAAATATGCCACGGATGGTTGGTTGGTTGGTTCGTTCGTTGGTTCGTTCGTTCGTTCGTTAGTTCGTTCGCTCGTTCATTAGTCAGTCAGTCAGTCAGTCAGTCGGTCGGTCGGTCGGTCGGTCGGTCGGTCGGTCGGTCGGTCGGTCGGTCGGTCGGTCGGTCGGTCGGTCGGTCGGTCGGTCGGTTGGTTGGTTGGTTGGTTGGTTGGTTATTGGTTGGTTGGTTGGTTTGTGAATATAAAACTTGGAACGGTAATAATTTCAAACAATCCAGTCATTAAAAATACACCCAGTAATAGTACTGATTCATTACTAAAACCACTTGTTAATGTCCGAATCGGTATTTAGCAGTTTGGTCAGGGATGTGACTGGGCACTCACATGTTGTAGGCCTACAATCACCGAGGTCAGTGATGTGAGGGGGCCCTCACATGCTGGAGGCCTGTAATCGATGTTCGTCCGTCAGGAAATGACGAGGCCCATTCATTCATTGCATCTTTTATTGATGAAGAACGAATGACTTGCGCTTTAGACTGGATTATAGCGAGGAAGTGGTTGCGCAAATCCTTCGACCTCACTCACTCGTCCGCGTCCATCTGGTTCCAGTGGCGAGCATGGCAAGACGACTGGAGATGGGCACAGATGTAGTGGACGTTAGGCTGCCACAGGCCAGTTATCCCTGTATATATTTGCTCTCAAAACAACTGGTAGCCTAGAGCCTCGTGCAAACGGCCCTTCCGACAATTCCTGTAATTTTCAGGCCTGTAATCACGGAGCAATTGGTGTCTGTCTTCATGTCCTGGTGGATAACCACGGAGTATGTCGAACCTCTCTGACCGCGCTCATGACATCAGTTCCCTATCAGCCACACTAAGGAGCCCGCCGTTGACCCATTACAGAAGAATGGAATCAAGGCTGCATGTGTCCAGCCATTTTACCACAGGGTTAGCCCGCCCCCAACGTCTTCGACTAGAAAGCTTCTCCGCAACGGATGTACACCAACCCCGAACTGTAACACTAGCAATGTACTGCACTGTTTACTGCGCCAGCAGCAAACACGTGATATCTGTTACCTTCTTGTGCGAACAGTGTTGTCGTTCTCTTTATTATCTCTGCGGTTCTTATCTTGGATGATCTTATCTATTATAAATTAGATACAAACAGTTGTATCGAAGACTTAACTTCCAGGGTGAAATGCGTTCAAGCACCGACACGACCTCGGCGAAGTGAACCACAGAAGACAAAGCAACCAGAACTGAGACAATGTTTTTCGGAGTCATAAAATATTGTGGATGGACACGGATTTATCTAGCGCGTTGAAATTAATTGTTTTCGTTACCGCTTCTTGATATAACTGTCTTTGTTCGGCTGCAGATAACGCTGGGCATCACGTGTCTATTTCCACTCCTGATGTGACTTTATTATAACGGCAAGACCATCAGACGACACCACAGAAATTCATCTACATCATTCGGTTTTCTATTGCGCGCGCGCATGGTTGCTCTCGCGTGATCCGCGATCGACCCAAGGCTCGGTAAATCTGACATTGACTCGGATCAAAGCCATAGTGAGAGCAGCTGTGCCCAACATGATTTGTAGAATCAGTGGGTGCTTCACGAGAGTCAGAATTGTTTCTCTATTGTAACAAAACTGCGAGCAAACACTTCTACCACGGTGTCCGAATAATGGCCAAGATGATCTCTGAAGCCTACCTACTCAGGTAGAAGTGCAGACAACAAAGACACATACATGATTAGGGCCACCACAAGTCGGCCAGTGAAGCACGACCACGTGAATGTGCCGGCGAGTGAGCCCACTTGTGTTACTGTCAATACTACCAACAGATGGCTGGCTTCTGGTTATGAACACTGTATCGTGCAATGTTTATTTGAGTGCTTGGCGGAAGTAATGTCTTCATTATGTATATTGTTTGTCAGTATTCAACACTTATCGCCGACATCTTGTTTCAACAACTACAGCGCGTGTTATACAACTTGGATCAGCTTGTAATCTCCCACAGCGACAGTTATCATATTTATTACTTATTCCTATGGTTATCCTAACTGTTTAGTTGTCTCGGTGACTTAGGTGCCCGTTTTCATTCCTCACAATCTGCACAAAGCGAAGCCACATGGAGTCCGGCGTGTTTACAATAAGACATGGCAATATTGAGACAATAATGAATGGCTATATTGAGACAATAATGCGGCGACGAGTGCACGGTGGTCTCCGTGAACAGCCGCCGTTATATCCCGGAAGATACTTCAGCAGAAGATTTCACCATCCACTTCATGGCGTTATGAGGTGAACGACATTGGTCCTTTCTATTAAGATAACCAGATGTCCATTTTGAAAATCTGTGTGTCGAAATGATGACAGCACTTCCGACTAGAACCCTTTTCATAGCCACACACATGTAACCATCATGGAGAGTCTAGTCAATAAACAAAGAATCTTAAAGTATATAGTACGCCTGAATCCTACAGTAAATAGTACACTAGAATCCTACAGCATATAGTACACTAGAATCCTACAGTATATAGTACACTAGAATCCTACAGTATATGTAATATACAAGTAAATGGGAATATTCTTCAACAAGTGAGCAGGTACAATTATCTCGGAACAGTAATAACATCTGATGGGAGATGCCTTGAAGAGATTAGAACAAGAATCGCCATGGCAAAAGTAGCCTTTAGCAAGATGAAAAACATATTGACCAATAAAAAGATGTCAATTGAAACGAGAAAAAGAGTGTTGAGATGCTACATTGAACCTGTAATTTTGTATGGATGTGAAGCGTGGACAATGAGCAGTCAGGCTGAAAAACATCTGATGGCTGTAGAGATGTGGTTTCTGAGGAAAATGCAAAGAATACCATGGACAGCCAGACAGACCAATGAACAAGTCCTTCAAGAAACAAATGAAGAGCGTAAATTGATTAGAGAAATTAGACGTAGACAGTCAAAATTTTTTGGGCATGTTATGAGAAGAAATGGATTGGAGAATTTGGTGTCAACTGGTAAGATCGAGGGGAACAGACCAAGGGGAAGACCTAGAAGCAAGTACCTGGATGGCTTGGCCTTGTGGCATGGTCGAGACAGAAACACGGAGCTGATCCACGACTCTGGTGATCGAGTGAGATGGCAGAACATGACCGCCCACGCTTACCGGCATGGCACATGATGGATGGATAATCCTACAGTATATAGTAAACTAGAATCCTACAGTATATAGTACACTAGAATCCTACAGTATATAGCACTCTAGAATCCTACATTATATAGTACACTAGAATCCTACAGTATATAGTACACTAGAATCCTACAGTATATAGTACACTAGAATCCTACAGTATAATAGTACACTAGAATCCTACAGTATATAGTAAAGTAGAATCCTACAGTATATGGTACACTAGAATCCTACAGTATATAGTACACTAGAATCCTACAGTATATATAGTACACTAGTATCCTACAGCATATAGTACACTAGAATCCTACAGTATATAGTACACTAGAATCCTACAGTATATAGTACATTAGAATCCTACAGTATATAGTACACTAGAATCCTACTGTATATAGCACACTAGAATCCTACAGTATATAGTACATTAGCCTGGAAGGTTAACCCGGTCACAAATGCCCGCAGAAGTCGGATGTGTCGGCCTAACGGCACAAGAACGCAGCTCTGCTGTAAACAGGCACAACGCAATCACGTCCGAAAAAAAAACTCCGGATGAACGCAGAAGAAGAAGTACATTAGAATCCTGCAGTATATAGTACATTACAATCCTGCAGTATATAGTACACTAGAATCCTACAGTATATAGTACACTAGCATCCTACAGTATATAGTACAATTGAATCCTACAGTACATAGTACGCCTGAATCCTACAGTATATAGTACACGTGAACCCTACAGTATATAGCACACTAGAATCATACAGTATGTAGTACACAAGAATCCTACACTTTGTAGTACACTAGAATCCTACAGTAGATAGTAAACTAGAATCCTACAGTATATATCACACTAGAATCATACAGTATATAGTACACTAGAATCCTACAGTATATATCACACTAGAATCATACAGTATATAGTACACTAGAATCCTACAGTATATATCACACTAGAATCATACAGTATATAGTACACTAGAATCCTACAGTATATAGTACACTAGAATCCTACATTATATAGTACACTAGAATCCTACAGTATATAGCAAGCCTTACCCTGGTGCGAGGAAATGCAAGCTAAAGACAAAATGTCATGGCAGGGCAGACCAGGCCCTAAGCCTTGGTTGGCGACTGGTCTAGGATCGAAGCTCCGACAGGCGGACAGTTAGAGCATTGCTTTGCTGATCCGGCAGCTCTGCAGCTTGTCTTGTTCCAGATGTAGGGTGTTACCTTTCCTCTGGAGTAAACTAGGCAGGCCAAGAGAGGGATCATGCTGCATGGGCAACACATGATCTCTATATTTTAGCCCAGGCTTTGTGCTATGGAGAGGCAATAACTCCATCCCTGGTCTTAACTGGTCTCGGAATCAAAGCGAGAGACAACTGTTACGGGTTATAAGTCCTTGTCAGTTGGCGTAGACATGGGGCGCCACGCGTTGCCTCTGACTGGTGGGAGACACCTATAGGTGTCACTGATCAGCTACCGCCCGCCTCAAGCTGGGCAGCCCCCAGCCAATTGGGTGCTGATCCGCCACAGCCTGCCTGCTTCAATGGGTGCTTGGGGCTAGGACAAAATCTGAATCGCAGGCTGTAAAACCAATGCACCAGGTACAAACAAAAATAAAAATAGAAACCTCAAGCTACGGCTTGCAACCTGGAACGTGAGAACCACGTGTCCAGGATTTTCCACTGACTTGACCAATATTGACGATGTGAGAAAAACGGCTGTGATTGATGCCGAACTCAATCGTCTAAACATTGATATTGCTGGCCTGCAGGAGACTCGCCTCGCTGAGGAAGGGTCACTCAGGAAAAACAACTACACCTTTTTCTGGAAGGGTAGAGGGCAGGCAGAAAAAAGGCAACACGGTGTGGGCTTTGCAGTGAAGAATTCGCTACTGGGAATGATTGAAATTCCAGCAGGAGGAAATGAAAGACTATTATCCCTGCGCTTGGCAACCTCTTGTGGGTTTGCCACCATTATTACTGCATATGCACCGACACTCGATTCCTCTGATGATGTGAAGGATTCGTTCTATGAGGAGTTAGACTCCGTGATCAAGGCAGTTCCAAAATCTGACTACATTTATATGCTCGGTGATTTCAATGCTCGTGTGGGCAAGGACTCGAGTTCATGGCCAGTGTGCCTTGGAAAATACAACATCGGTCGCATGAATGGAAATGGGCAAAGGCTGCTGGAGCACCAGTAATGACCTATGTATTACAAACTCCTTTTTTAAAACAAAAGAGATGCATAAGGTCACATGGAAACATCCAAGATCCGGCCATTGGCACCAGCTGGACTTCATCATCACACGGAGACAACATCTGAACCATATATCATTGACTCGTAGTTACCACAGTGCTGACTGTGATACGGATCATTCTTTGGTTGTTGCAAGGGTTAGACTGAGACCAAAGAGAATCTACACAGCTAAACACAAATCTAGCCTCAGGATTAATATTATTAACACTCATGATCCTGAAAAGTGCTTTCAGTTTCAACAGCAACTTGAAGACGCTTTCACTGATACACCAGAAAATTGTACAGTAAATGAAAAGTGGGGTCAAATTAAGGAAACTCTTTATAAAACTGCCGTAGGGGTTTACGGCACTGTGGAACATAAGAGGCAGGACTGGTTTGCGGCCAACAGCGAGACTCTGCAGCCCTTGATTGATAAGAAGAAGAAAGCTCTCTTAAGAAACAAGGAAAGACCAACGCGTAACACTCTGAGTGAGCTTAGGCAAGCTAGGAAGGATGTGCAAAAGGCTGCCAGGCAGTGTGCAAATGATTATTGGATCAAGTTATGTGAGTCCATTCAAATCGCAAGTGATAAGGGAGACATAAGAAGCATGTATGAAGGAATAAAGAAAGCCTGCGGTCCAGTGATCAAAAGAAGTGCACCATTGAAAACCTTGACTGGAGAAATCATCACTGATAAGAAACAGCAGATGGACAGATCGGTAGAGCACTATTTGGAGCTTTACTCAAGTGAGACCAAACTAGCGGATGATGCCCTCAACGCTATAGAGGCTCTACCAACTCTTGACCACCTGGACACACTTCCCACCATAACAGAAGTTAAGTGTGCTATAAATGAACTTGCATCTGGCAAGGCTCCAGGTAAGGATGGGATTCCAATAGAGGTTATCAGGAGTGGGCAAGACACACTCACTATACAGATCCACCAGCTAATAGAGCTATGCTGGCGTGAAGGACAAGTCCCACATGATTTCAAAGATTCAAGCATCATAACACTGTACAAGAACAAGGGCGATCGAAGCGACTGCAACAACTACAGGGGTATCTCACTTCTGTGTATTGTTGGAAAAGTATTTGCCAGAATTGTTCTGCGCAGACTTCAAGTCCTAGGAGATCAAGTCTACCCCGAATCACAGTGTGGCTTTCGACAGAACCGGTCTACCACTGATATGATATTCTCATTGCGACAAATGCAAGAAAAATGCCGTGAACAGAATCAACCACTGTTTATTGCCTTCATCGACCTCACAAAGGCATTTGATTTGGTCAGTCGTGAGGGTCTGTTCAAGGCACTAAAGAAGATTGGCTGCCCACCAACTCTTCTGTCCATTGTGGAATCGTTCCACACAGGCATGAAGGGTATAATCAAGTTTGATGGTGCAACTTCTGAAGAATTTGAAATCAAGAGTGGAGTTAAGCAAGGTTGTGTACTAGCTCCCACCCTCTTTGGAATATACTTTTCACTTCTACTGAAATATGCATTTCATGATCAGGATGGTGGTATATACATTCACTCACGCTCAGATGGCGGCCTCTACAATGCTCAGAGATTGAAGGCTAAGACCAAAATTAGGAGGGTACTGATCAGAGAGTTGCTTTTTGCAGATGATGCTGCAGTTACGACCCATTCTGAGGAAAAATTGCAATGTCTACTATCTGCATTCTCCAATGCTTGTTCTGAATTTGGTTTAACAATTAGCAAAAAGAAGACACAGGTTATGTCACAAGGTGCACATGGGGTACCATCAATCTTTATTGACGACGCCGAACTAGAGATAGTAGACCATTTTACATATCTAGGATCAGTGGTAAATAGCAAATTATCCCTAGATCAGGAAATCAACATCCGGATTGGTAAGGCAGCAACAACAATGAATAGGTTAAGAAAAAGAGTCTGGGAGAACAGGAAGCTTACTGCCAAAACAAAAGTCCTTGTCTATCAAGCCTGTGTCCTTAGTACTCTTCTCTATGGCAGTGAAACCTGGACAACTTACTCACACCAAGAGAACAACTTAAACAGCTTTCATATGCGGTGTCTGCGAAGAATTCTTGGTATTAAGTGGCAAGACAAAATCACAAATACTGAAGTATTGGAAAGATCAGGTTGTGTGACAGTTTATTCTATGCTCAGTCTTCGTAGACTTAGATGGATAGGACATCTTAGGAGGATGGATGATGGTAGAATACCAAAGGATATCTTTTTTGGTGAATTACAGATGGGTAAGAGATCTCAGGGTCGGCCTCTACTACGATACAAAGATGTGTGTAAGCGGGACATGATTGATACAGGCATTGAGAATGCACATTGGGAGCAAGTCGCCGCTGAACGTGTTGCATGGAGGGCAAATATCAGAAATGGAATAAAGTCAAAGGAGAAAATTATTGCAGAAAAGTCACACACCAAGCGTTTGAGACGTAAGATGGTGCATGATGGTGGAAATGACCACGTGTTCACATGCACCCACTGTGAACGGACATTTACAGCGCAAATTGGCCTTATCAGTCACACTCGCTACCGCCATAGGTAAAAGTAATTATGCCTTTTTAAAGCACAAACTATCGTCTGTCAAGACGGCAAGGTGCCAATGAATGAATATTATTATTATTATTATTATTATTATTATTATTATTATTACATCTTACCACTTATAGCTAACATTGAAATGTGTGAATATTTATCAATGGGATTGAATGCGAAATTGTGTATACACTTCAAAGCATGCTATGAAGTTGTACACATATTTTTGTCAAGAAGCTGATTGCAGGAACCTGTTTTAGACTATTACAAATTCCGAAAAAAGAAGAGTGCATGCATTGGATTTGAGTAAACGGTCATTTCGTCGATGGGTGCAAGAATGAGTGCAAGGTAGGTAGAAAGGTTATTGTAGACAGCTTTGACAAGGATGTCATAAGGCGAGCTATTATAAAAATGCTTTAAAAAGTCGCTTAAAAGTCGACAGGGTCGACTTCATTGCACCGGGTTCTATCCCATATGATTCGATCTCTTTCCGCAGCGCGGAAAGCATCGCACAAAGCACGAACTCCACAACTCTAGCGACGACCCACAGGAGTCTTCGAAAAATTTAACTCGTGAACCGAAGGATGCAGCCCGGAATCGAACCCACAACCTTGGGAGCCCGAGTCAAAAGGCTTGGCCACTTCGCCACGGAGACTCCTAAATTTATAAAAATTTTGGATTTTATATCAAGGATTATCAAGCATTATAAAAATGTTGGATGCCAAAGAAACAGTGATTGTAAGAAAACTTAGCGTTTGGTTGAGAAAGAACAATAACATAGAGCTATCCAAAACAACTTTGTGGAAAATTATAAGGACATTATCTTCACTTTTAGAAAGTACAAGGGAGGTAGAAATATTCTTTGCGAGCAACTGCATTTAGGAGCCATGAAAAGCAGATACCTACGTGAAATAAGGGGAATGGGCAAATAAAATTATGGCATAGTGTATTTGGATAAAATGTGGATCGATGCGCACCACACTCTGTATTAAGGAATGGCAATCAGTGGATGGACAGCTAAAGCGATTTGTGCCCAGTAGTATACTACAGCTTTTTGTCGTGGCCCATGCTGGTAATACACATAATGGCTTACAGCAGAATGCTGGGCTCATGTTCGTATCAAAGCATACAGACAATAGGGATTATCATAATAAGGTGAATGGTAATGTATTTAGACATTGGCTCAAGAATACTGTGCTTCCATCCCTAGATAGACCGTCGTGTCCAATTATGGACAATGAATGATATCAATGTTGTTGCCCAAAAAGACAAAATACCTACAGCATCGAGCACAAAGGAAGCAATAAAGATATGGCTCCGAGTGGAAAACATACCATTTGTAGAAACGTATTTCTAGATAGAATTGTTGTCCCTTGTAAAACAGATGCCAAAAAGCAAGAAATATCAAATCGACAAGTTGATAGAAGAGCATCGTCATGGGTGCTTGAGACTTCCGCCGTACCATTCTCATTTTAACCCTATAGAACTTGTGTGGGCTAAAATTAAAGGACGGGTGGTAGCTGACAACACTATATTTAAATTGTCTGACGTCAAGTTATGGTATTAAATATTGATAAACGTTACTGGAAAAATGTGAGGACCATGTGTTGAAAGAGGCAGAGGAATATTGGAGAAAGGATGGATTTAATTTTATGCAACCGAGAGCAGTCATCAACCTACTGGAATCGTCCGGCACAGATTAAGGTCTGAGCAGATCGCAGACCTTAATCCACGTGCACACAAATTGGGATATTTTGCTATAAATATTCAGAAGAATTGAAGGCCCTAAACATTACAGCATCAGTACAATGTCAATGGCAACAGTTTGTATTCTACAGTGATGAATTTTTAATTCCGCAAGCCCTCAGCGGTGACAAACAACTGTATTGAAACACACACACACACACACACACACACACACACACACACACACACACACACACACACACACACACACACACACTAAACGCATTGAATACCAACAGAAGAGTAATATTGCGGTGGAAACTGACATATTGTGGCATAACAAGAAACGTGAGAGCAAACACGTTGTCAAATTAGGGGACAAAACACGTGCATACGAATCAATCTATAAACTTCATTGAAAAGAGGACCAACATCTTGGTCGTTAAGAAGAAAGCCTACTACAGAGGCATTGACAACTATTTTCATAGTGCAAAACAGGTAATAATGTTCCGTTTCATGAACGGTAAACAGCAGAGTAGACAACCTTTCACGAAGACTCACAGCGGGTCTGTCACCCATGTGAGTAGTACTTTATGTCGTTTACACACGTAATTTCCTCGCTAGGCTGAGGCAGGTAATAGGTCAATGAAGGTGGCGAGGGAGGGAGTGTGAGAAAATCTGGAAGTTGTGTAAGTAAAAATCTGGAAGTTATATTTTTTGGTTGTGGAATGTTGGGGTGTGCCGGAGCGGGGTATATGAGGGATGGAAAAACAACTGTATTCGTGTGAATGGTTGGTACCTGTCAAATGTGTGAGGGGGGCTGTGTTTATTGTAATGTTAGACAACTACGGATGCTGAGGGAGAGTTGGCTGTATAGACTAGTGAAAACGTGTTGGGTAAATCTCGGGGCGGGGTGTGACGGAACAGGATGTATGGTCCCTCCCAGTGAAATAAGACAGTAGAATACGAGGAAGCATGAATATTGATAAGAGGTGTTATGTAGAGGGTCACTATAATCCGAACAAAAGTAAAGAGGGTTGATTATCATTAGTTGCTAAGAGGTGTTATGTAGAGGGTCACTATCAGCTGAAAAAGTAAACGTAGGAGTCTGGTTGACTGGGCTTAGTAATATATTGAGAGGATCGTAGTTCTGAGTGGATGTGGTGATGTCCACCGTAGCATCAGTGGTGAGGGTGTTTGTTGTCGGTGTCTGTGGAGACCACACAGCCTGAAATTTGATTGTAATTACGCTTGACAGATGGGCGTACACAATCTCAAAGCCACACTTGTACACATGTACACACATACAGATGTACAAACACATGTGCACATAGACACCACACGTACACACATACAGACATATACACACATGTACACACAACCTCTCTCAAAGCCACACTTGTACACGCGTACAAACAGACAGACACGCATACAAACTGAAAGACACACTTGCACATACAGACAGACATACACACATGTACATACATACAGACATGTACAGACACACATACACGTTCACACTATACAGACATGTACACACATGTACACTTGCACATACAGACAGACATACACATGTACACATAGACACCACACATACACACATGTACACACATTCATGTACAAACTTAAAGGCAGACACATGTACACTTCTACATACAGACATGTGTACAAACTCAAAGGCAGACTTATGTTCACATCTACATACACACATGTACACACATTCATGTACAAAGTCAAAGGCAGACACTTGTACACACATTCATGTACAGACACACAATTATACAGACAGGCGTACAAACTCAAAGACATGTACAGACAGACATACACACATGTACACACATTCATGTACAGAGACATCACACGTACACACATTCAAGTACAGACATGGTCATCACGAGTGCAGACACATAACTATACAGACATGTACACACAACCTCAAACCCACACGTGTACACTTCTACATACAGACACGCGTACAAAATCAAACGCAGACACATGTACACTTCTACATACAGACACGCACGGAGAGTTGTATAACGGGCGGCGGGGTATATTATTTCGTGGTTTGAAAAGATTACGCATGAGGAAATCTTGGTGATTCTGGTTTGGTGGAGGGGCGGGCGGTGGTGGGGAGTCGTGACGGATATGGGTAAGTGACGGGTACGTTGCGAATATATTTAAGAATGGAAACGTAAAAGTCGGAGAGTTGTGGGGGGCGGGTTATATTATATGTGTGAAAAAAAGGGGGAAACGCGGGGGTGTTGAAATCTGTGCCGATAGAAACGAATGTGTCGGTATGCGTTGTTGTGGGACTCAGTGGTAGGAAATCACCGTGAGGGGTCGAAGTAGTCCTGTCGGGAGGTGGTCGGTTTGAATCCGTGGTCGGTCAGTGTCTGGTGTACCATCAGTGATGATGATTGTCGGCCGGGCTCGCAGAACACACCACCTGAAGAAACGAACGAGTATCTTTGAGTGTTAATACGGTTCATATACGTATGACCCAGGTACTTGGACTGCTCCTCTAGGCAACCACAATATATCATCGTAATTGTCTCCACGAGGGTAGCCTCATTGACTATAACAGACACAAATACATAAACAAAAAGACACTTACACCCAAAGACAGACGAATACACACATCACAAAGACATCAACTACACAAGTACACATAAACACACCCATACAAATAAGTACACACCTACATGCGTACAATCACAAAGACAGACAAGGACAGACGTGTCCAGACACGTACACCCACATATGAAGACAAGTACAGACCTACATGCGTACAACTACAAAGACAGACAAGGACAGATATGTACATACAGACACACCACAAAGACAGGCAAGGACAGATATGTCCAGACACGTACACCCACATATACAGACAAGTACATACCTACATGCGTACAATCATACAGACAGACAAGGACAGAGGCGGGGGTTACGCGAGAGAACCACCACACACGTGTCGTCAGCGGCCGCGTACCGAACAGTGTCAATAATACTACTACTATGTGAGGAGGGTCGTCTCTAGAGTGTTTTTGAGATGTAAAACCTTGGCCGTGATATGAATAGGGTGATGGTCATAATAATGTTAGTTACATAAAGACACACACAAATACAGACAACTACAGAGATATCACAAAACAACCACGTACAGACACAACTCCACGTACACACAGACATCAACTACACAAATACATATCTACAAACAAAAACACACACCCAAAGACAGACACACATCCATAAACAACCACTCACGTACAGACACAACAACACACGTGCAAAGCACTTGTACATACAGACATCACAAGTACAGACATCACACGTACAAACAAAAACACACACCCAAACACACACACACACACTTACACAAAAGAAGCAAAACACACATTCATCTCCTATCATTACTAGTGTTACCACAACAAGTACATACAGACAGACATACACACAAAATACACACTTGATACACTTGTGCATACACCCATCACGATTGCAGACATCATTGGCACCTTGCCGTCTTGACAGACGATAGTTTGTGCTTTAAAAAGGCATAATAACTGTTAACTATGGCGGTAGCGAGTGTGACTGATAAGGCCAATTTGCGCTGTAAATGTCCGTTCACAGTGGGTGCATGTGAACACGTGGTCATTTCCACCATCATGCACCATCTTACGTCTCAAACGCTTGGTGTGTGACTTTTCTGCAATAATTTTCTCCTTTGACTTTATTCCATTTCTTATAGTTGCCCTCCATGCAACACGTTCAGCGGCGACTTGATCCCAATGTGCATTATCAATGCCTGTATCAATCATGTCCCGCTTACACACATCTTTGTATCGTAGTAGAGGCCGACCCTGAGATCTCTTACCCATCTGTAATTCACCAAAAAAGATATCCGTTGGTATTCTACCATCATCCATCCTCCTAAGATGTCCTATCCATCTAAGTCTACGAAGACTGAGCATGGAATAAACTGTATGGAATAAACAGACACGCATACAACCACAAAGACAGACATATACAGACAAGTACACACACAGACAAACACAAAGACAACCATACACACCCATCTCCTACCATTACTACTGTCAACAGCAGTTACACACAAGTACAGATACACTCACCCATAAAGAAATACACACCCATATCCTCTTCGTGGCCCACAAGAATATTACAAAAATACACAAATCACATACCCTTTTTGGTAACCAACGCGGATGTCCGAGACAACCTCCACGTCATCACCCCATATCCATTAAGTGGTAGCGTGAGTCATCGGTCACGTGAAGGTGGGTGGTGGCTACAAAAACTGCCACGTCAGCTATGTAGGGTCGTGTGCAGAACCAGTGTATAAAATAGACGGCGTCTCCTCACTCGTTCGTGGGACACCAGTTCACGTGCTGACTTGGCTAGCTACAGAGTTATTTGTGAAACCTGCTGTTGTAAGTCGCTTAGTGTAGTGAGCAGATATTGTTCACATGCTGACTTTGGTAGCTACAGAGGCTTTTTGTGAAACAGGTAGGTGTGAGCCTTATTCGTGTCGTCGGCCTCTGCTAAAACAGTGAAACATATATTGTATACACCAGAACTTTTTTGTGGTTGTAAGAAAAAAAAGCAAAAGTGTGTGAGTTATTTATATATTAGTTTATCAATATGGCCACCAGATCTACTTTCACGTGTTCAGTGTGCGACAAAGCCTTCCGTGATGCGTATAACCTTAATCATCACATTCACGGTATGAAAGATCAACCACATTTATGTCATATCTGTGGACAACTTTTCAACAGAAAAGGCAATCTACAAAGACACATACGAACACAGCATCACCCACGTACGAATACAACAGAACCAAACACTACAACATCAGAGACGACACCACCACATGTATATTTACACCAGCCTCGTAGTGTAAGTCAAGTACCAGACTGCCACCACTGTGACTTCAATGATAGTCTTACCCGCCACAATGGGAACATTCACAATGATTATCCCTGTCAATTACGCGACAATCTATACAAGTCGAATCTAGAACGGTACTTAAGAACACATCACCAGACACCACGAGAAAGG